>JAVGWX010000015.1:52236734-52491734 GCA_036924085.1 Ariolimax columbianus | reverse complement strand
AGGGGCTTTCCCTTGATCTGTGCGAGGTCTGGTGTGGAGGAAAATAGTGCTTTTTGTTTCCTTAGCAAAGACGTTTCGGCGATACCCTTCTAGTCTTTTGCTCATTGGGTGGTTTCGGAGCCGTTTGCATTGAATTGTTCTGCCAGTTGTAGTACTCCGTAGTCTCTTCTGTTAATCATGGGTTTCACCTACTCCGTAGTCTCTTCTGTTAATCATGGGTTTCACCTACTCCGTAGTCTCTTCTGTTAATCATGGGTTTCACCTACTCCGTAGTCTCTTCTGTTAATCATGGGTTTCACCTACTCCGTAGTCTCTTCTGTTAATCATTGGTTTCACCTACTCTGTAGTGTCTTCTGTTAATCATGGGTTTCACCTACTCCGTAGTCTCTTCTGTTAATCATGGGTTTCACCTTGATTATTTTCCTCATTTCTTTAATTGGTGTTGATTTCCTAAGTTAAAATTTGAAACTGCTGGTCACATATTCTAAAAGTGACGTAACAGTTCCCGTGTACAACAATTTCAGTATGTGACAGTCTGCGACCTCTGTAGTTCCCGCGAATTTTTTGCATTAGAGTCAGTTCGCTGTGCACCTTTTTGTTGATACTTTTCGATTTGATTGTTACATGGTAATGTTGGACCTAGACATTTTATCACAGCTCATGTCTATTTAAATACAGTGTGATTTGTTTACCTTTTTTGAAAGTGTAAAAATTGTTTATGTTGTTCTAATCTTATTTATGTTCAGGAGCCATTTCTGAGTCCACTGATGCAATCTTTGTATAGCTTCTTTTCCGTAATTTGCTGTGTTTATGTTATTTTCAGCTACCTACAATCCTAGAACACCAGTGTAAAGTGTGGAAAATCTGCCATATTTTATCCACTATGTTGTTGATGACGATCAAGAACAATGTAGGTGATAACACACTGCTCTAGGGCACTCCTTGTAATAATGCCATTCAAAGATGTATGTGGCCCTGTACTTTCACTCTGGCATTTCTTTATCGAGGGTAGTGGCCTATACATTTGTACATACGACCATATATTAGAAGTGCCTCTCTTCATTCCTGCTCTCTACATTTTATCAAACGATTTATTCATATCTACTTAGATTGCGTATTTTGTTTCTTTTCCTGGAAGACATCTTCTCTTGATGTTTTGTGTGACACAGGGTCAATGAATCTTTATGATGATATGCTTCTCTACAGCGGAGTTCCCACTATATACATCGCCAACGGAGGAGGTGTATTGCTAAAGTGACAACATTGTGGAATAGACTGAAAGTATTATAGTTTTGGGCTTCAAAATAGAAGGCAGGATAACCACAATCATCTTTGTTTCTGCATCGAATAAGACAAAGAAATATTCTTTGAGCTGCTTGACAAAGCAGGGTACGATTGTCATATCGGAAATACCCTTTTCGAATATTTCATTGCCAAATGGGGAAAAATCCTCATTCTAGATGTGACAATGTGATGGCAATGGAAAGTGACGCCAGAGATTCTGCAGCGAGCAAAACCTGACATCACAAATTCAAATTTCCTCAACGATGTACATTAACACATTGTGTGAACTGACAAGTAATAAGTAATGCATCATACGGCAATAGAAAAAAGCATTGGAGCAGTAGATAACAAGAATACAACAGCAAAAAAAAGTGCAATACCAACAATATGTAACACTCAGAGCGGAAGCCAAGAACACAGTGCAAGCACAGGAAAACTTAAGCGGACTTTGCAGAAAAACTGGAACAGAATTACTGACAAACCAGACGTGGCTGTACAGGACCTGGGAAACATAATAATAGAACAAAGAGTGCATACTGAATTTGTGGGGATTCCTTGGCGAAGTGGTTAAGCCGTCGACCTCGTGATCAGGTGGTGTGGGTTCGACTCTGAACTCCGCCGTCTTTTTCACAGGTGCTTGATACGGTGTCCCCTGCATCGCGTAGTCGCCCTCTAGTCGTCTTGTCCTTGACTTGCCACTGGGGTCGGGCGGCACGAGACGAGAGAGTGAGGATAACAAGTAGCGCATTTAATCCTTACTAAAAATATCGCTAGCAAAATTAATTAAGCCATCATCGTTTACGATGGAAGGCGGCCTGTGCCTTTGCTTTGCCTACTGAAATTGTAAATGACAAACACGACGCTTTGAATAACACATGGGGATCAAGATGCTGAGCAGCGTATTAGCTGCAGTGGTCAGCGACTCATAGCTGACTGCTAGCGTCAGGGCCAGCGAACCAAAGCTGCAAAGACCCTTCTACACCTCCACGCGGTGATCCTGGATAACAGGCTGCAGCAGGGCAGACTGGCTAAGGAGAAGGGATCAAAGAGGGAATGCTAACCCGGTACTCAAAAAATGCTTGCTGAAGTCGGATGTGTTGGACCGAAAGGTGCAAATATCGCAGCCAAGCTGTAAACTATGACACAGCACATTCCGTTCTCTAGACTATATTCTGCTACTTAAGCCCTTTCATAGTTTGGTAGCGGGAGATTGAGAACGAACGAAGAAGAAGAAGAAGAAGAAGAAGAATAACACACGGAAGGAGATAATTAAAAGATGGAAAGAATATTTCCCAGAACTCCTCTGTGCACCTGACAACCAAGTTCCAGATGTGACAGGCTTCAAGACAGATGAGAAAATCATTGAAGGGAACACAAACATCACGATGAAGACGCTAAAGATAACTGTCGAGTAATAAAAGTTGGCAAAGCAGATGAACATTGCAATAGGACATCAGAAGTAGTCAAGAATACGGAAAATGCATGCTAACATTTCTTCCTGAAGTTTCCCTTAGCAGTCTGGCTCCACAAGGATGTACCAAGAGACAAGAAGATTGTCTTCATTATAACAAAACTTCCAAAGGTTGCCACCAAAGAGGAATTTCCCTACTTTGTGTCCCAGGCATAGCTTACTATGACGCCATAGTGGCTGTAAGGATATGACCAAAATGCATTCATTGGGGTAGGGGAGATTAAGCCAGTCTATATATCGAAGCTTCAGATCTAGAAATAGGGGATGGAGAAGACATGGATGACCTTCAACAGTTAAAATGAGCAAGAAAGAAGAAAAAATATGTTTGCAATCAGTATATTCCACTGACGCCATAAGCAATTTTGATTTTACATACAGAAACATAGCAATTTGACCTTGCCATTGGAGATGAGGGGTTGTACGAGGTCTAATGTCCACAACGATACGGTTCATTCTACCCATATGTAAATGGATACCTCATCATTTGGCGTTGGGCATGTCATGACAGTGGAGTAGGAGATGTGTCCGTCCACCGCATAAAAAATAAATTGGTATCTAGTACGCTGAAGTGACCAAATCCTCAACGACAGCTTTTAATATTTTGGTAACAATGATGTAAATATATACTAGTGCGGTACTGAATGGCCAGCATTGATAGTAAGAAACAATTATGGCTATTTTTGTTTAGTTTTTCGTGCGTAATTTTAGTGATACGTGTTCATGTTATTATCGGTATTGTCTTATTCTGATCCCATTATGTTGTCTCTGACTTTGAAAGTTTGAACCTAAAATAGCTTGAGAGCTCTTGCAATATTGAGTTGGTCAGAGGTGAAGTTTGCGTCGTTTGTAAGGCTAGTGGAAGTTTCTACCGTGAAGATATTTTTTATCAATTCTGCTACGGGGTGTAATTGCTGGGAGATATGAGACACCCGTGTACAACCAGTGTGGATGATATAGTTAATGAAGTTCTTACGGTTTGCGTGCAAGTTGAAATGAAAAACCGATAAGATGGGATGTTCGAGTAAGTCCTATGGTATGCTTTTGTATGTGTTGCTTTATGTTTATTTATCTCTTCAACGTAAGTGCATGTATGTTGGGTATCTTAAACGGTGTAGTGTGTGCGTACGTGTCTTTTTCAAAATGTATGTATAGTATGTATGCATGAAGGGTTGGGCTATTTTAATGTGAGTGTGTGATATGGTAATATTTTCAAATAGAACATACTGGTCTCAATTGAAAATTGAACAAAGCCGATTTGTTAGTTATTTTGTAAGAGCATAATTATCCCAAAAGAAAAATAATTTTAAATTATTAAAACAATCACAAACTTTTAAATACATTAGCGAAGTTACAGCATTAAATGTGAAAAGAGCATCCAACAACCAATAAATATAAAAAAATAGCTTTCCAGAAAATGAAAAATATTCTGTGCGACATAATTTTAACAATAGAAATACATAAAAATTATCTTTGGTGTCATGTAGAACTCATAGGTCGTACCCAAGCAAATCTTGGAAAAATTCCTTCAAACTAATTAAAGATTGCTAATGGTAATTGAGAAATCTCTTTACAAAAAAAACCCATTTCCAATCCCATGGATAGCAAAGGAAACTAATGTTAATGCGCTGAGGTAAAAAAAACAACTTATTGCTCAAATTTCAACAAGAGAATCAACCTTCTGTAGCCATGTCACGCGCTGTTGGACAACAATCTTGAAGGACAGACAGGGAAAAAGAGTGAAAATCTTGGACTCATTTACATCATAGAAAATAAGACAATCGTCAACATAGCTGACAAACAAGGTCCTGAACAGACAAGTTGGTGATACGTATATAAGCCAAAGCTAATCTGCATCTCATATGACGGTAACGAGAACGCATTATAGTGCTGAACGGGGTTTTATTGTGACAAAGGGTCAAAGAGACAGCATCAAGGAATATGACGTTGTCCAACACCGCTAAGCATGCCAAAAGAAGGTTGATTCTCTTGTTGAAATGTGAGCAATAAGATGTCTGTGTACACTAACCTCAGCATATTATCATTATCCTTTTTCTGCTGCATGAGATTCTAAACGTTTCATTATGAACACATTTCTCAATTACGGTCAGCAATCTTTTATTAATTTAGAGGATTTTCCAAGATTCGATTCGATATGACCATATTGGTTTTACATGACATCAAAGATCATTTTTTGTATTTCTATTGTCAAAATTATGTCGCACAGAAAATGTTTTATTTTCTGTAAAGCTATTTTTGTGTGTGTACGGGGAATGGTCCTTTCATATTTCACAATTGAATCTTTCTTTCAATGCTATCAGTTCGCTAATTTAATTAAAAATATGTGAACGTGTGTATGTATGTGTGTGTGTGTGTCTATGTATGTATATGTTTGATTTGCTTATAGTGTGTGAACGTGCAGAAGTGATATAATATGAATGTTTGATCAAGACGCTAAGCAGTGTATGAGCTGCAGTGGTCAGCGACTTAAAGCTGCAGTGGTCAGCGACTTATAGCTGACTGCTAGCGTCAGGGCCAGCGAACCAGAGTTGCCAAGACCCTTCTACACCTCCACGCGGTGATCCTGGATAACAGGTTACAGCAGGGCAGACTAAGGAGAAGGGATCAAAGAGAAAATTATAACCCGGTACTCCAAACATGATTGCTGAAGTCGGATGTGTTGGACCAAAAGGTGCACATATCACGGTCAAGCTGTAAACTACGACACAACGCATTCCGTTCTCTAGACAACATTCTACTACGTAAGCCCTTTCAGGGTTTGGTAGCGGGAGATTGAGAACGAACGAAGCCAAGCCAAGCCATATAATATGAATGTAAATTCAATTTTCATTGCAATCTTCAGCGCATCTTCTAACGACACAGTTCCACGAAGAATCGTCATTTCCCACATTGGCTTTGAAACATCCGAGAAGGATCATTTTTGTTTTGACAATCGTCCACTGCTTTTTTTCAAACAGCACAAAGAATTTTTCTTTGGTATCCGTTCTACCCCCTCATACAGTGCTTGAAGGATGACGATGTTGACTATCGTGTTTTTTACTTTGAGGCCCAGCTCCATGATGTCTTCGAAGATAAATGTTCATCTCTTGATGTTGTCTCTCTGACTCTTGGTCACATCACATCCAGTCCAGCTCAATTATGTCTTCGTAGATAAATGTCCATCCTTTGTGTTATCTCTCTGACTTGGTCACAGCACATCCAGTCCAGCTCAATGATGTCCTCGTAGATACATGTTCATCCCTTGATGGTGTCTCTTAGAATGCTGATGACAGTACATCCCGTCCAGCTCAATGATGTCTCCTTAGATAAATGCCCAAATGGCGTACATTAGTGACCCAGTGAGCTATGCCGTCGGGAACGTATGTTCTAGGTAGCGACACCCGTGCCGGGCAGGTCACTGGAGACGGGTCTGACTAAGAATGGTCTGAAAGGAAGACAGACAACCTAAAAGAGGAAACTCGGGCAGATGAAGCTCACAATCCAGGAGGGCAGGACAACCAAGGAATATCGTCTAGCAAGGAAAAGATCCAAAGGGAAAGTGATTCCTAGACCTTAATATCTGATCAAAAATGGCCCAAGTCAATGGGAAAAATGACCTCAAGTCCATTGTATATCAACGTTCTGAAGGACCGCCTGTTTGCTGAGAGAGCAGTTATGAACGTGGGAGTTAGGTGGGCAAGAGGGGTGGAGCCAGGCTCATGGTCTCCAAATAAAACATCCCCTGCCTCTTCCCTGGCAAGGAACAACTGTCAGGGTGACCGTATAACTATCCCATCAGACCATATATAAACATGGCATCAAAAAATAACCTACTGCCTTGAGGACAACCAAAGGGATGCGAACGTGAAGAAAATGTTTGCTGAAAACGGAAGTGTTTGACCGAAAGGTGCGAATAAAATAGCTCGCTGCTGCAAACCACGACACTACGTATCTCATCCAAGGATTATCAAGGACTCAGACTATACCATACAGACACCATAAGGTACCCACATAGACAAATACTGGACATACTGATACACTTGCCACTCAAACCCTGCAGGTGTTGCAGCGGAACGCTGAAGGTTTATACAACAAAAAGGAAGCGTTGTCCAGAGGACTATTTGAGGAAGGAATACGCATTGCCTGCTTCCAGGCTATTGCCTGCATCTCAATCCAAACCACAGATTTTGCATCAGAGGACATGAAACCCACAGGCTTGATAGGGTTAGGCATAAAGGGGGGAGGGGGTGGTGTGCCAATTCTTTCCAAAATAGCAATGTCATCAAAGAAGATCTCGGTGAAAACAAACGGAGAAGCCGAAACAATAGGGTGGACATAACCTTACCGAAACAGACAGTTACAATGTATAATACGTACGGTCGGCCAACACAAAATCTGACACTAGAAGCCATGAATATTATGGACCAGGCAACCATAGTGGTAGGAGAATTTAACAGCCAGTCTGAGAGTGGGGTTACGCACAGACCAACACAATGGGACACGAACTAGAGGAATGGGAGGTTGACAGCAACCTCTATCTGACCGACCTTTCAGACGACCCTTCTACGTTATATTCAAAGTGGGGGATATCCACATCATCCCCTGACCGTGTATTTACCACCTGCGACCTAAGCCAAAAATCCAAAAGAGCGGTACTCGCACCTCTTGCAGAAAGAGACCACATACCCATCAAACTTGGGAAACATTCCATCAGACCACATACCCATCAAACTTGGGAAACATTCCATCAGACCACATACCCATCAAACTTGGGAAACATTCCATCAGACCACATACCCATCAAACTTACAATAAATTAAGAAAACATTCCATCAGACAACAAACCATTGCACAGGTGAAAATATAAGAGAGCAGACTGGCAGAGGTTTGCCACAAGTACAAATCTTTACTGCCAGTCCATCAACACCCACCAGTGGGCAAGATGGTATAAAAATCCAACCAGTGTTTTCTCAAGTTAGCAATGGAGAACATCCCAAGAGGCGCCAGAAAAAAAAGTACAAACCGTAGCGGTTAACTGAAGTGCAACAGATGGAACTTCAACTAAAAGAGGCAAGAAAAATAACAAAAATTGCCAAAATCAAGAAAACAACATCGCACTCAAGGCAGCTGCTGCAAGATATAGGGAAACAGTCAACCAATCATGTGTGAAAAGCTGGCCCGAGCATACAAAAACTCTCAACTTTGATAGAGAGAGCAAGAGGCTATGGAAGCTAGCAAAGGCCTTGAGTCACGAAAACAGCTACAAGCCAATAATTGCAATTTAAAATAAAGGAAAGGTACTAACTGGGAAAAATGCAGCGGATGTTCTAATCCAGAATTATGCAGAAACTAGTAGTAATAAAATCCCAGTAGACATAAAAAGGTATATTATGAAAGAAATAAACCACATGGAGTACTCATTGCAAGTACCTGAGGTACATCTGATAGTAAATATCAGCAAGACAGAAATGGAGTCTGCCATTATTTAACTCAAATGGAGAAAAGCCACAGGAAAGGATGGCATCATTAATGAAATGCTCTCTAACATGGGAGAAGTAACAAAGAACAAACTGCTGAACATCGTTAACACAAGCTGGAAACAAGGAACTGTCCCCACAGTGTGGAATGAGGAAAGGTCTATCTCCATTCTTGAACATGGGAAAGACAACATTAAGCCACGCAGTTACAGACCTATTAGTCTACTCAGCTGTGTGGGGGAAACTAATGGAACGGAAAGTTAACACTAGAATAAACTTGCATCTGGAAAAAACAAAATACCTAAACCCCCCCCCCCCCCCCCCCCCCACACACACAAGTAGGTTTTCGTAGAAACAGATCTACCAAAGATCAGGTGACATATATCTCGCAGAAGACAGAAGATACATTTCAAGAAAAAGAAAACACTGGCAGTCTGGATAGACCTAGAAAAAGCCTTTGATGCAATATCGAAGAGCGGGTTAAAACTCAAACTACTGCAAATGGGTGTAACCAACAACATGTACACATGGATCAGTGATTACCTAGATAACAGGGCAGCAATGTTGCTACTCTAATAACATCTCAGCAAAAAAATGAAAATGGAACAAGGAGTTCCGCAAGGTGGAATACTCTCACCCATGCTATTCCTCATAATCAATGATATAATCACATACATCCTTAAAATAGTGCACAGCGTAGTATATGCAGATAATTTGGCCCTATGGACATCCGAAGAGTCTTCACCTGTAGCTAGAAACCAAATGCAAGAGGCCCTAAATAAAATAGAAACATGGACAAAAACAAGGCAAGTCACTAAAAATTTAACCAAAACCACGTAAAAAATCTTCTCCCTACCTCTCAAGCCCCAAGAAGTGATCCTAAAAGTAAATGGCCAGACTCTCCCCCTTGACATCAGTCAAATTTATCTGAGAATAACAATGGACCCAAGGTTGACATGGAAAAAAACCAGATTAAAAAAAGCCACCAACAAAGCTAAGAACAGAATAGCCATAATGAGAAAGATATCAGGCTCAACTTGGGGAACTGACAAGGCCACCCTAAATAAACTGTGCACAGGCGAGATAGCAAACATGGGCCACAGCAACAAAGAATAACTTTCAAAAAATAAATACAACCCAAAACCAAGGTATACGTATCATCACTGGAGCTACGAGAACAACACCAATAAATGCAATCAAGAACATCACATACATTGAAAGTATCGAGACGCGCTGAGATTTTTTTTTTAAACAATCCAGCAGGAAGACACGTTCAAACGAATGCCTGATCACTCAATATTTAAAAGGATAAATTTCATTGGAAGAGGGAGATCAACCACAAAAGAAACAAAAGAACTTGCAAGAGCAGACCAAATCATAAGACAGAAAGTGGTTACAGATCTAAAACAAACATCTTAAATCATAACATGGAAAAAAGCCGGATAAGGATATCCACACAAAAAATATAGTATTTCTGACAGATGCTGCGTCAGTATTAACAGCGCTAAAACAACACAAAGATGAAGATCTTGATCAATGTATGTTCTCCCTGTGGCAACTCTGAGCAGAACACCCACGGTTGGTCATACAGTGGATCCAATCCCACTGCAATATTGAAGGCAATGAAGCTACAGACAAACTAGCAAAGTGTGGAGGAGCATCCCCACAAACAGACCTGAGTATTACATATAATGAGGCCAAACCATAATTAAAGCCAACTTCAGGGTAAAATCGGCTGATCAACACCCCGACTACTGAAAAGAAGACAGCTACTATAACTTAACTAGAGATGAGCAAGTCATCATCTTCAGACTGAGAACTGGGCATAACAGACTCAAGGGTCATCTTTACAAACAAATGAGGATTGGGGCAGATGACAAGTGTTCGTGTGGGGAGCATACCATGACCGTGAACACATCCTGCAAAACTGCACGCTCACGTATGAAACAATTCTGGCCTCGCGAGACAGATATGAGACAAAAAGCTGTACGGAGAAAAAAAACAGCCTTGCAAACAACGGTGTAATTTGTAAGAGAAACGAGGACCTTGATTTGAGGATAAACGAAGAAGAAGACGAAGAAGAAAAATTCCCATCCTTTGATGTTGTCTCTCTGACTCCTGTCTACAATACAGCCAACTCCCTCTTGGTCTATGTATTTGGAACTCCACCGTAGAAAAGCATGTCACCTTCATTATCCATAACTTTCTGTCCTTTTTTCTTAATTTCTATCATCCATTTTGGATGTCATCATTTCTTGGAAAATCTCATTTTCCTTTCCACTGATGCTTACACAATTTCACATTCCAAAAATCATTGTTCTTAATTCTTGCCAACTCGTCCTTTATTAGTTCCGCCCGATTTTCTTTCTGTATCGACAGGAAACCGTGTGTAGACAAACATTTTGTTGGTCAGTTGTGTCTATGCATGGTGGAGGGACTGTCTTCTTTTTGCCTACATACAGGTCATCTTGTTCTAACTTACGGCTGCCTGTTGGATAATAACAGCTAATCTGCAGATGTAGATGCCACTAAGTTATCCACCACCTCTCTGACGCACCTGGCTGGAGATCCGACGCCTCAACCCGATGTTTACATATATACAAGTGATGGAAGGCATGGTGCCAGGCAAAAGAAGCAGGGGTAGACCAAGAAGACAATGTCACCAAATCCCGGATATGACTGTGGCGGAGGCTGCAGTTTCTTTCAGACAGACTTTGATGGGAGCGACGTTCTATAAAGGGCAGGCTAAACAATGAATGTATATATATATATATATATATATATATATATATATATATATATATATATATATATATATATATATTCATCCATCATATAAATGTATATGTATTTATGCATCAAAATATCACATTACGCTAAGTGGTATAATGGTTCCAGCTGATATCGAACGCAAATTTAATTATGTAATTGTAATGCCCACATACCGGCCGACCCGCGTAACGGCCGTCTTCATGGTTACAAAATAACTATTTTCGTGCGGTCTTTGTGCAAGCAAAAATACGCACAATCTCATCAACTAAAGTTAATAAATAAGTAAATATATATCCACTTTGCCGAGAACAATAGCAAATCGATTTTCCTTGGGAACTCTGTACAGCCTGCTCAAGTAGACCTAATTCATATGTCGCAAAAATAATGTCCAATACCAATTTATCGAACACCAGTTGCGTCCAAATAAGCGTGACTTCTAACAGCTGTTGAGTTTAATAGCTTCAGAGTGAAGTCTCAATTGTTGGTGGGGTTTTTCCTTTCTTCTTATCTGGCTGTCTTTTAGCTGGTAACTGAAATAAGGTTTGATATTGATATAATACTGACGATTTTTTGAAATTCTGATTACATAATTTGTGTGTGTATGCAGTATTTCAATATGCCCGCATATATGCAAATACGATTCTCAGCCAAATTCAGGCAGTCAAGCTTATAGCGACACAATGCTATTTTTAACAATTGTTAGTAAAGGACCACCTTCTGCGAGTTCGAATCAATCCGGTGGCTCGCTCAATTTGTAACACTCTTGAGGTGAAGTAATATTTTACGATGCCAAAGAGTTAAAATTGAACATATATTGTTTTTTTAATGGATCACACACTTGAATATATGCAATGTGAATGTTGTCTGTAGTTGAAAGTATCAGAAACTCACTAAGAGACGTTTAAATCCATTACACACAATATCGAATGGTTGAATTTGAAATAAACGATTCTAACTTTTGCGGAAAACCCATTTGTATTTTGCGTCGTTTTCTTTTGTCCGACCGGTGAATCTAGCCATCCTGACCTTCTGTTCTTTTACTCTTATGTATCCTGACTTCCTTTTCCATTGCTCTTATGTATCTTGACTTGCTTTTCCATTGCTCTTTTGTGTGTGCATTTGGTGAAGAAAACATATATAACTAATGGCTCATTGACCGCACCACGAGGAAACAGAACAAAACAGAAGGCATTCACCAGGAACAGAAGAAAACCGGCTAATATTAATAAATGACTGCAAAAAACAAGACAGGCTGTATGACGCGATTCAATACGGCTTGAGCTAACAGTCATTGCCCTGACATCAGTGTTAAGGAAGGTGTTACGTATTCTTTTATCTTTTTCTTCTTGTGATCGTGTCATAGATGTGTACACCATCAGACGAGTTTATGTGATGAACTCGACCGTTGCTTGCTCTTTAGCTCCATGCAGCTTTCATATCGTCACTCACCTTTTCCTCTGTGGATCTTTTTTTTTTTTTTTTTGCGTACGCCTTATTTATCTATTCCCCAAGGCGTATGTGCGTTACACTGTGGTTTTTATTTTGCGCCTGTCGGCCCAGTGCATCCGACTTCAGCATGCATTTTATGTAAGGGTCTGCTTCCTCCTGCATTTTCTAAGGGTTTGCTTCCCCGGGGTAACGTTCGGTGCTGTGATGGGGATCGAACCCAGCACCTTCTGGTTGTGAGCCGTGCCACTTAACCACTAGGCCAAGCCGTCCCCCTCTGTGGATCTAACACACGGTGTACAATCCCATGATTTCTCACTTGCACCTCCGTTCTGCTCCAGCCTGTGTCCTGCTTTTTGTCTTCACTTTACATGTGAGTCATGAACAGTGTATAGCAGGCATGACAGATAGCTCAATCGTTTTCACTTGAGCTGTCTGCCTAGACTGATCAGGATTAAGTTGCGGGACAAAGTGCCTAACTCTGAAATTCTAAGCAAAACTAACATGTTAAGCATCCAGACCCTACTGAAATTGGATTAGCCAAGATTGACAAGGCAGGTTTAGAATGCCAATTTAACGCATCGCAATGCATCTGTTATACGGTGAGCTAATAACAGGTAGACGCTCACAAAGGAAGGCCGAAGAAACGCTACAGAGACTCCTTGTAAGTGTCTCTGAAATACTTAGATATTGATGTGACCTACTGGGAGATGCATCCACAAGACCACGCCAGCTGGCGAGCTAGTATCATCGCAGGTGCTCACGTCGTAGATTCTCAGCGAAAATACTCACAACGATTCCACTCTCCGTTCCCAGAATTTAAGCCCTGACTGTGGCATGGTGGGCCGTTCCAGGATTGGTCTTTACAGACATCAGAAAATACATATTTCGCCGCAGTAGTCGAATGCTCTGGCCACCTTCGCTCACGATGGGCAAATATTATCATCATTAAAAGATACACCAGTGCCCTGTTTTTCAATACAAATAACAATTTCATCCCCGAGATCAGTCCCACGATGATGATGCATCATTCAGTGCAGTCGCTTTTCAGTTTGTGGGTAACAGTATCAAAATAGTTGTTCTCTCAACGTGATAATCGAAATTTTACTGGAGATCGAACCCGTGTCTAGGATCAAGATGCTGAGCAGTGCATGAGCTGTAAGATCAGCGAGCAACAGTTGACTGCTAGCGTCAGGGCTAGCGACCCAGAGCTGCCAAGTACCTTCTCCACCTCCACATAGTGATCCTGGATAACGGGCTGCAATAGAGCGGACAGTCTAAGGATTAGGGATCGAAGAGAAAAGGCTAATCCAGTACCCAAATATGTCTTTCTAAAATCGGATGTGTTTGACCGAAAGGTGCAAATATTGCAGTCAATCTGTAAACTTCGACACAACGCATTCATCGGACAAAATCGTGATACTTCCAAAGCCCTGTTTAGGTCTTGTTTGAGGGAGTTTGAGAATGAGGGACAAAGAAGAAAAACCCGCGTCTCATAACACTGTCCCCGATGGTCCAATCAATTTATTTGTTTTTTCCGTTCGCCTTATTTATCTATTCCCCAAGGCAGTGTGCGTTGCACTGTGGTTTTTTTATTTTGCGCTTGTCAGCCCAGTGCATCCGACTTCAGTATGCATTTTATAAAGGGTCTGCTTCCTCCTGCATTTTCTAAGGGTTTGTTTCTCCTTGGTAACGGCCAGTGCTGTGATGGGGATCGAACCCAGCACCTTCGGTTGTGAGCCATGCCACTTAACCACTAACCCCCGCCGTCCCCTGTCCAATAATTGCATGTAGAACACACATCGGATGAACGGAGTGTGTTACACTTATTGGTTGATATAGAAGTGCTTTTGTGTATGTTTGTTCTTGTTATCTGTGCTATTAGCTACTTAATAACTGTCTATCTTCGCAACATGTATTCCCACTTCTGAGATTCACCTGGAGTATTTTCGGATTGATGAATAAAGGCCGTTTTCGTTAACAGTCGTCTACTGTAAAGTGTAGGTTTTTAATTGTACCTCGGATACGAAAAAAATGTGCGTTATCGAGGTTTCAAACACATACCATTTTAGTCGAAAGAACAACAATCGTACCTATCCGCCAGCCGCTCCTTAAGCTTTTAGTACCAGCTTTAAATAGATCTAGATATATTAAAGTCATCTTCAGACTGAGAACTGGACACAATAGATTCAAGAGTCATCCTTACAACAGATTTAAGATGCAGACAGACGACAAGTGTTCATGCGAGGAAAATACTGCGACGTGGGAACACGTCATACAAAGTTACAGTCGCACACAGGAATGGTGCGAACAAAACGGACCTAACCAAACATGAGATACAAAAACTGTACAGATACACACAAAAAATGTGTTACAGACATCGGTGTCCCTTGGAAGAGAAACATAGGTCTTGAGGATGAATGAATAAAAAGAGGAAATATGAAATAGTGTGAAATTATATGTTTATTTTTTACGAGTAACAGAAAATAGATCTTGCTACTAGCTGAACATGTGCCAGGGTCTTCTTCTTCTTCTTCTTCTTCTTCTTCTTCTTCTTCTTCGTACGCAGTCAGACAGTAACCTTTATTTTTTTCGAAAAAAGCGGCGGTCATCCTCAGGCTGTCGACACTTCCATAGAGCTTGTCTTGCAGTTCCACTGGTGATGGCCACATCTGCTCTCTCTGATCCTCGTATGTCGGGCAGTTCTGCAGCAGATGTTCAGAGGTCATTTTACCGGTACCGCACGGGCATTCGTCGGTACCACATATCTTCAATTTGTTGAATAGGTGGTATCTCAGTCTATTGTAGCCAGTGCGAAGTCTGAAGACAACGACCTGCTCTCTTCTGTTCAACTGGTAATAGGCATCGTTTTTGGTGTAACCAGTATGTTCGGTTTCCCAATTGGTCATGTATCTGGCTTTGATAAGCCGTTTTGACTCTTCGTACGTCATACTAGTATCTGTTTGTGGTAGTCTTGCACCTTCTTTTGCCAGTCTGTCTGCCTCCTCGTTGCCTTGGATGTTGCAGTGTGATGGGACCCACTGTACCACTACCCATTTTGGTGCGGACTGCTGGCACAGTTTGCAAAGTGCTGCTCTTAAGTCATTAAGCTCAGTGTTTTTCTGGCTTTTTAGCGCTGTGACTAATGCGATAGCATCTGTAAGCAGGACTATATGGCTTTCATTTTCTTTATGCGTCACCATTTCTTCCACTGCCGCCCTCAGTGCCTCTGCCTCCGCTCTGAAATTGCTTGTATACTTACCAGTAGCGAATTACAGTGTTATTTTTCTGCCATTTGGTAGGTTCAGGAATGCTCCTGTCCCTCTGTTCTGAGTAGTGTTTGTTACAGAACCGTCGGTGTATGCATGGGTCCAGTCCATGCTTGGGTAGTTTTCCGATGTAAAGCTTAGGGTAGTATCTCTCCTTTCTTTTTTCAGTCTGGCAGTTTTTTGTTTCCAATACCTGGTTTATTTTCTACCACCTCTGGGAATATATCCTGCCTCCAGGTAGGTTTTCGTACAGTAGTGGTGGGTTTTGGTGTTGTTAGTGCGTTTATGGGATCTTCGTGCATCTTTGCTTTGGCTATTTCTGCAAAGTTTCTCCGCTTTAGTTTCCCATTTCCCAAATTGTTTAGTCTCCGGTGCATTGGATGGTCGGCCAGTCTCCGGAGTTTCTCTGACTGCAGCTGGGCTCTGCAGTCTCTTCTATCGGTCATGGATTGCAGTTTTATAATCTTTTCAAGTTCTACAATTGGCGTTGGCTTCATGCCACCTGTTATAACTCTCGTGGCTTGGTTTTGAAGTTTGCTAACTTTATCGAAGTTCGCCTTTGCTGCTGTTGTCCATGCCGCAATGCCATACTCGAGAACTGGTCTCATTCTTCCAGTGTACAGTTTCTTTAGTATGCTTTCGTCTGCTCCCCAGCTTGTGCCAGCAAGTTTCCTCATGATTGCCATTCTTTCTCTGGCTCTCATTCGGTTTCTCTCGATCTGACTTTTTCATGTCATGCGCCGATCAAATGTGACTCCCAGATAGTTTGGGTTGTCGTTTGGCTGCAGGAATTTGCCATTTAAACTTAACTTGGTATTTTGGGGTTTGATGGAAAGCGATAATATTGTGCATGTGGTTTTCTCCTCGTTTATTTTGATCAGCCATGAGTTCGCCCACTCTTCCAGCGATGTTAGGGCCTGCTGCATCCGATTTCTTGCTATGGTGAGATTCTTTTCAGAGGTCCACATAGCCAGATCGTCTGCAAACATTGAGCTATGAACTCTTCTTGGTATATTCTCTGTGATGTCGTTTATATACACCAGGAAGAGTGTGGATGACAGTACTCCCCCTTGGGGTACTCCCTGCTCGAGTGTCACCTTTCTGCTCATCTGCCCTTGTACTTGGACTCTGGCCGTTCTGTTCTTGAGGTAGTGGTTGATCCACTTGTACATTTTCTCACAGACATCACTTCTTCTTAGCTTTCCAGACTTTGTCAAATGCCTTTTCCAGGTCCACCCAAACCGCTACTGTGTGTTTCTGTGCCTGGTAGGCATCTTCTATTTCCTGGGCTATGAGGATGACCTGGTCCTCAGTGGATCTGTGCTGTCTAAAGCCGGCTTGCTGTGGAATAAGTATTCGTTTTTCTTCCGGATGCCACATCAGTCTGGTGTTTATCATACGTTCCATCAGTTTGCCGACACAGCTCAGTAGGCTGATAAGCCTGTATCCATTTGGATCTGTTTTGTCCTTTCCTTTTTTTGGTACTGGTACCAGTACTGCGTCTTTCCATGCCTGGGGTACAATTCCCCTTTTCCAGCTTTGGTTCAGGACTGATAGCAGCTTCCTCTTCGCTGTTTGGCCCAGCCCCATCAGCATTTCGTTTGTTATCCCATCTTTTCCGGGAGATTTCCTCTTCTTCAATGTTCTCATAGCCTCTTCCATTTCGCTCATTGTTAATTTGGCCATCATATGCTCTTCAGGAGCCGTACTGATGTTATCGTGCCCCTTTAGCTCTTCACTAATGTCTGTATGCCTATCTGCAGGGACCTCGATGTGGTTTGCTCTGGCATAGTGGTCGACAAAAGCGTTTGCAGCTTTTTTACCAGTGAGCAAGTTTTCGCCCTGCTTGATGGTAATTTGTTTGTTTGAAGGGGTTTCGTCATTCATGGCTCTGACTAGCTTCCATAGCCTGTTCCCTTCTTTGTCCAGGTTTAGGCTTTCCGTTTCGTTTTTCCAGCTCTCTCTTGCTGTTTGCTTGAGAGTGTATTTGTACTTCGCCGTGGCGGCTTTGAGGGCGATGTTTGCCTCCATAGATTGTTCTCGCTCTGCCATGTTCCTATCATGTGTTACTGCATCTTCCGCCTTCTGCAACTCATCATTCCAATAGGGCTTATAGTTTTTTCTGGCCCCTCTTGGGATGGTTTCAGGGGCGGCTTGCATTATTGCCTTGCTTAGGCTTTCAACCGTGGGCTTCATTTTGTTGTTTTGTGTGTTGATGGTGTGCCAGGGTCTATCGCCGGTCTGTCCAAGTTACAATTTACCGAGCTGTAAATGCGTTTCGTACAGTTAGCTACAGACTAATTTTTTCTTTTTCTAAATACAAATGTCCTGACAGGTTCACTATACTACAAATGTCCTGACAGGTTCACTATACTACAAATGTCCTAACAGGTTCACTATACTACAAATGTTCTGACAGGTTCACTATACTACAAATGTCCTGACAGGTTCACTATACTACAAATGTCCCGACATGTTCACTATACTACCAAATTATCCTGACATGTTCACTATACTACCAAATGTCTTAACAGGTTCACTATACTACCAAATGTCCTAACAGGTTCACTGTACTACTAAATGTTCTAACAGGTTCACTATACTACAAATGTCCTGACAGGTTCACTATACTACAAATGTCCCGACATGTTCACTATACTACCAAATTATCCTGACATGTTCACTATACTACCAAATGTCTTAACAGGTTCACTATACTACAAAATGTCCTGACAGGCTCACTGTACTACAAACGTCTTGATCGGTTCACTATACTACCAAATCTCTTGAACTGTTCACTATACACCAAAAGTCCTGATAGGTTCACTATACTACCAAAAGTCCTGATAGGTTCACTATTCTACCAAATCTCTTGAACTGTTCACTATACACCAAAAGTCCTGAAAGGTTCACTATACTAACAAAAGGCATGATAGGTTCACTATTCTACCAAATCTCTTGAACTGTTTACTATACACCAAAAGTCCTGATAGGTTCACTATACTACCAAAAGTCCTGATAGGTTCACTATTCTACCAAATCTCTTGAACTGTTCACCATACACCAAAAGTCCTGATAGGTTCACTATACTACCAAAAGTCCTTATAGGTTCACATTCTACCAAATCTCTTGAACTGTTCACTATACTACCATAACTCCTGATAGGTGCACTACACTACCAAAAGTCCTGATAGGTTCACTATACTACCAAATCTCTTGAACTGTTCACTGTACTGCCAAAAGTCCTGATAGGTTCACTATACTACCAAAAGTCCTGATAGATTCACTATACTACCAAAAGTCCTGATAGATTCACTATGCTACCAAAAGTCCTGATAGATTCACTATACTACCATAACTCCTGATAGGTTCACTATACTACCAAAAGTCCTGATAGGATCATTATACTACCAAAAGTCTTGATAGGTTCACTATACTACCAAAAGTCCTGATAGATTCACTATACTACCAAAAGTCCTGATAGGTTCATTATACTACCAAAAGTCTTGATAGGTTCACTATACTATCGAATGTCCTGACATGTTCACTATACTACCAAATGTCCTGACATGTTCACTATACTATCAAATGTCCTGACATGTTCACTATACTACCAAAAGTCCTCACATGTTAACTATACTACAAAATTAGTCATATGAGGACTTATCCGGTATCGTCTGACACATCATCAAGGTGGTCAACATTTCAGGATGTAACAATAACAAAACTCGTTATGTGGATGAAAACTGGGGATGTGTCGCCAAAATGTTGCACATATAACTATCTACAATAGCAACAGTGACAGTGAGGCACTAAGAAAAAAGTACTGGTCATTCTCATGTTCTATGGCACTAGCTATATCGACATTTGAAGAAACATCAATGTGCGATCGAAGATTCCATGAAAAAGTTTTGGAAAGATTTCATGAAGAGGTTTAGTGTACGTCATGAAGACGTTTCGGGGAGATTTTATGAAGACGGTTAGGGGATGTCATGAAGAGGGCTGTGTGATGCTTCGGGGAGATTTCATGAAGAGGTCTAGGTGATGTCATGAAGATGTTTCGGGGAGATTTTATGAAGACGGTTAGGTTATGTCATGAGGATGTTTCGGGGAGATTTTATGAAGATGTTTAGATGACGTCATAAAGACGTTTCGGGGCGATTTTATGAAGATGGTTAGATGATGTCATGAGGATATTTCGGGGAGATTTTATGAAGATGTTTAGTTGACGTCATGAAGACGTTTAGGTGATGTCATGAGGATGTTTCGATGAGATTTTTTGAAGATGTTTAGTTGACGTCATGAAGACGTTTCGGGGAGATTTTATAAAGACGGTTAGGTGATGTCATGAGGATGTTTCGGGGAGATTTCATGAAGAGGGTTGTGTGATGCTTCGGGGAGATTTCATGGAGAGATGTAGGTGATGTCAAACATATGTTTCTGGGAGATTTCATGAAGAGGTTCAGGTGATGTCATGAAGACGTTTCGGGGAGATTTTATGAAGACAGTTGGGGGATGTCATGAAACGGTTTCTGTGATATTTAATGAACAGGTCTATCTGATGTCATGAGGATGTTTCAGGGATATTTAATGAAGAGGTCTATCTGATGCCAGGAAGATGTTTCGGGGAGATTTCATGAAGAGGGTTAGATGATGTCATAAAGATTTTTTTCGTTGATAAGGATCATATCTCACGAAGATCATCAAGAGGTCTCTGAGAGATAACGTAAAGCAGTCTTTCATTGGTAAGGATAATGACTCAGGGAGATCGTAATGGGGTACCGGTAACTCCATGAAGAAGTTTCGGTGATTATATGAAGAGGTCTCGGTGATTATATGAAGAGATCTTTCATCGATAGGGATAATGTATCACAGAGATCATCAAGAGGTCTCAGTAAGTACATGAAGATGTTTAAGGGAGATCATGAAGATGTCTTTGACTGATAACGATGAGGTCCTGTGGAGTTGTATAGAAGACTCCAAGAATCCATGAATAGTTCTCAGAGAACCATGAAAGAGCAGCGGTGCCATATATGAAGTATAGAGGAGCAATTATGATGTGCAGTGAACCCATGATTAAATATATGCAGACCATAGTGAAGTGTAATCAATCCACAATTATATTTAGTGAACCCATAGTTATGTTTATATATGAATCCGTAGATTCCATCGTTATGTCTAGGAAGTCCATAATGTAGTGTAGTTAATGTGGTGTAGAGAGTAGATAATGTGGTGTAGAGAGCAGATAATGTGGTGTAGAGAGCAGATAATGTGGTGTAGAGAGTAGATAATGTGGTGTAGAGAGTAGATAATGTGGTGTAGAGAGCAGATAATGTGGTGTAGAGAGTAGATAATGTGGTGTAGAGAGCAGATAATGTGGTGTAGAGAGCAGATAATGTGGTGTAGAGAGTAGATAATGTGGTGTAGAGAGTAGATAATGTGGTGTAGAGAGCAGATAATGTGGTGTAGAGAGCAGATAATGTGGTGTAGAGAGTAGATAATGTGGTGTAGAGAGCAGATAATGTGGTGTACAGAGCAGATAATGTGGTGTAGAGAGTAGATAATGTGGTGTAGAGAGCAGATAATGTGGTGTAGAGAGCAGATAATGTGGTGTAGAGAGTAGATAATGTGGTGTAGAGAGTAGATAATGTGGTGTAGAGAGCAGATAATGTGGTGTAGAGAGTAGATAATGTGGTGTAGAGAGCAGATAATGTGGTGTAGAGAGCAGATAATGTGGTGTAGAGAGTAGATAATGTGGTGTAGAGAGTAGATAATGTGGTGTAGAGAGCAGATAATGTGGTGTAGAGAGCAGATAATGTGGTGTAGAGAGTAGATAATGTGGTGTAGAGAGCAGATAATGTGGTGTACAGAGCAGATAATGTGGTGTAGAGAGTAGATAATGTGGTGTAGAGAGCAGATAATGTGGTGTAGAGAGCAGATAATGTGGTGTAGAGAGTAGATAATGTGGTGTAGAGAGTAGATAATGTGGTGTAGAGAGCAGATAATGTGGTGTAGAGAGTAGATAATGTGGTGTAGAGAGTAGATAATGTGGTGTAGAGAGCAGATAATGTGGTGTAGAGAGCAGATAATGTGGTGTAGAGAGTAGATAATGTGGTGTAGAGAGCAGATAATGTGGTGTAGAGAGTAGATAATGTGGTGTAGAGAGTAGATAATGTGGTGTAGAGAGCAGATAATGTGGTGTAGAGAGTAGATAATGTGGTGTAGAGAGCAGATAATGTGGTGTAGAGAGCAGATAATGCAGAGTAGAGAGCAGATAATTTAATGTAGAGAGCAGATAATGTGGTGTAGAGAGCAGATAATGTGGTGTAGAGAGCAGATAATGTGGTGTAGAGAGTAGATAATGTGGTGTAGAGAGCAGATAATGTGGTGTAGAGAGCAGATAATGTGGTGTAGAGAGCAGATAATGTGGTGTAGAGAGCAGATAATGTGGTGTAGAGAGCAGATAATGTGGTGTAGAGAGCAGTTAATGTGGTGTAGAGAGCAGATAATGTGGTGTAGAGAGCAGATAATGTGGTGTAGAGAGCAGATAATGTGGTGTAGAGAGCAGATAATTTAATGTAGAGAGCAGATAATTTAATGTAGAAAGCAGATAATGTAGTGTAGGGAGCCCATAATGAAGTGCAGTGAATCCATGATAAAGTGTAGGGAGTCCATAATGAAGTGCAGTGAATCCATGATTAAGTGAAGGAGCCCATAATGAAGTGCAATGAATCCATGATAAAGTGTAGGGAGTCCATAATGAAGTGCAATGAATCCATGATTAAGTGTAGGGAGTCCATAATGAAGTGCAGTGAATCCATGATAAAGTGTAGGGAGTCCATAATGAAGTGCAGTGAATCCATGATAAAGTGTAGGGAGTCCATAATGAAGTGCAATGAATCCATGATTAAGTGTAGGGAGTCCATAATGAAGTGCAGTGAATCCATGATAAAGTGTAGGGAGTCCATAATGAAGTGCAGTGAATCCATGATAAAGTGTAGGGAGTCCATAATGAAGTGCAATGAATCCATGATTAAGTGTAGGGAGTCCATAATGAAGTGCAGTGAATCCATGATTAAGTGAAGGAGCCCATAATGAAGTGAAATGAATCCATGATTAAGTGTAGGGAGTCCATAATGAAGTGCAGTGAATCCATGATTAAGTGAAGGAGCCTATAATGAAGTGCAGTGAATCCATGATTAAGTGTAGGGAGTCCATAATGAAGTGCAGTGAATCCATGATTAAGTGAAGGAGCCCATAATGAAGTGCAGTGAATCCATGATTAAGTGTAGGGAGTCCATAATGAAGTGCAGTGAATCCATGATTAAGTGAAGGAGCCCATAATGAAGTGCAATGAATCCATGATAAAGTGTAGGGAGTCCATAATGAAGTGCAGTGAATCCATGATTAAGTGAAGGAGCCCATAATGAAGTGCAGTGAATCCATGATAAAGTGTAGGGAGTACATAATGAAGTGCAGTGAATCCATGATTAAGTGAAGGAGCCCATAATGAAGTGCAGTGAATCCATGATAAAGTGTAGGGAGTACATAATGAAGTGCAGTGAATCCATGATTAAGTGTAGGGAGTCCATAATGAAGTGCAGTGAATCCATGATTAAGTGAAGGAGCCCATAATGAAGTGCAATGAATCCATGATTAAGTGTAGGGAGTCCATAATGAAGTGCAGTGAATCCATGATTAAGTGTAGGGAGTCCATAATGAAGTGCAGTGAATCCATGATAAAGTGTAGGGAGTCCATAATGAAGTGCAGTGAATCCATGATTAAGTGAAGGAGCCCATAATGAAGTGCAATGAATCCATGATTAAGTGTAGGGAGTCCATAATGAAGTGCAGTGAATCCATGATAAAGTGTAGGGAGTCCATAATGAAGTGCAGTGAATCCATGATTAAGTGAAGGAGCCCATAATGAAGTGCAATGAATCCATGATTAAGTGTAGGGAGTCCATAATGAAGTGCAGTGAATCCATGATTAAGTGAAGGATCATATAATGAAGTGCAGTGAATCCATGATTAAGTGTAGGGAGTCCATAATGAAGTGCAGTGAATCCATGATTAAGTGAAGGAGCCCATAATGAAGTGCAATGAATCCATGATAAAGTGTAGGGAGTCCATAATGAAGTGCAGTGAATCCATGATTAAGTGTAGGAGCCTATAATGAAGTGTGGTGAATCTATGATTAAGTATAAGGAACACATGATGACGTCTAAGTGGAGCCCGTGGCACACGATCGGTAAACCTAAGATACAGTTTCACTGAGCCCATGGAGCTGTTTTTTTTCGGAGAAGCCATAATGAGCTCTCAAGGAACCCATTAAGAGGTCGCTGGGGGCCCATGTAGTCTGGGGAACTCATCAAGAGCTTCCAGTACCTATGAAAAGTCTCAAGGTCTATGAAAAAGCTTAGCTAGAACCGTTGTATAGACCTAAGCGAAAACGCAGAACTTCAAACCGCACGCAACGAGAAACCCTATATTGTAATAATAATTCGTCCACTGAAGCCAGAATGTGAATGACAAACAAAAGTATTTCTTAATCGCATTAGGGAGATATATAAAAAGTCATGCTCCACTGACTTGTACAGACGGATACTCTAATCCTTATCGCCCAAGAGCGTCCGAGTGGAAAAGCGGCAAGAACGTTCACAAGAGGTGCCTCTTAACACGTCATCCATTATGTAGCACTTGACTTAATAATTCTTGTTATTTCCTTTTTAACACGCGTGACTGCAACGGCGGCTAACAACAGATTCTCATTTTGGGAAGTCTTCTAAAGCGTCATGAAACTTCAGCTGCCCTGATCATTTCTTCCATCCATCTTTGCTAGACCTTCCGTGTCCTCAATATTTCTTTTTCTCTGTGGGTTGCAGTCCATCACCTGTTTGGTATTAAACTGCTCGATTTTTGGTTTATTATGCTTGATAATGTTGATTCAGATGTTCCTTTCAAACCAAATGGCCTGCCATATCTACAGCCTGGGCTCTAGATGGAGGTACACATCTGAGCATTCGCAGTGGCGGTTTCATATAACCTTGACAATGTTAAAATTTGGAAGTGGTGACTAATGTCTGATCAGGCAAAATCTACTGATCAAACATATGTTAGTCAGGGCCAGGCAAAATATATTTGCTACGACCCGCACCTTAACTTTCTCGTAGTTCTCCCTGGAAACGGGCAGTTCTTCTTGGCAACCTGGCTAACGAGGCTGAGGGATCGACGTAATCACTGTATAATGAGCGATACGCAGATGAAACCATGCATAGTAGAAGTGTCTGGTAGACCCTGATCCACCTTCATCATCACCCTCGTGATGTTAAAAAACCAACTACAAAGCCACTTAGCGCCATTTTCAGGGCGCACAAAAGAGTAAACTTACTCATTGTAAGCATTCACAACAGCAGCAACATCATGATAAAACTGTTATCATACACAACACTCAGTATTTGCCTTTTACTACATTCTTGGAAGATTATAGTTGCCTTTTTCTTTTCAACTCGGGTATTACAGGTGTTGAATAGGGTTACATCGTACATGTGAGAGGAGAAGGAGTTAAACACAAACCTTAAGTTAGTTTATTTTCAGAATCAAGAGCAGTGAATGAGCTGTAGCGGTCAGCGACCCAAAGCTGACTGCAATCGTCAGGACCAGTGAACCAAAGCTGACTGCTAGCGTCAGGACCAGCGAACCAAAGCTGATTGCAAGCGTCAGGACCAGCGAACCAGAGCTGACTGCAAGCGTCATGACCAGCGAACCAGAGCTGACTGCAAACGTCAGGACCAGCGAACCAAAGCTGACTGCTAGCGTCAGGACCAGCGAACCAAAGCTGCTGAGACCCTTCTCCCCCTCCACGTAGTGCTCCTAGATAACAGGCTGAAGCAGGGTGGACATACCAAGAAGAATGGAACGAAGATGGAAGACTAACCCGGTACCTAAAAATGTTCTGCTCAAGTCGGATGTATCGGACCGCAAGGTGCAAATATCTCAGTCAATCTGTAAACTACGACACATCGAATTAAGTTCTCCGGGCTACAACCTGTTTCTTGCAAAGCTATTTTCAGGACTTGATATCGGGAGTTTGAGAATGAACGACGAATTACGGGAAGAATAAAACGAAGATATTTTCCTTTTTGGTCACGTAGAGTAGCCTCCGTTTAAGTAATTTCTGACTATAGGGTCATGCGACCTTGGAACAATAACTCTCTATTGTGTTTTTAATTTACCTTTTCTTGCGACTTTGTTTTTTCACTTCTCAGTGTTGCATGTGCTTTTTTCGACCAGCTAGATGTGGCTCTTCATGCTTGCATGTCCATTTCAATTGGTTTGCATCTATGTCTTCACAAGATTTTAGATCCATATACGGTACCTTCATATACCGATTGAACGCGTCTTTGAACCTCAGCTGTTGTCTGCCAACTTGTTTTACCACGCGCCAGCTGTCCATAGAGAATATCTTTGGAGATGCAACCGTCTTCCATGCAAAGAAGATGACCAAGCCATCTCGGTCTTCGCTGTCGGAGGAGAGTGTCATACTCGGGAGACCAGTGCGAGAATGCAGCTCTGCGTTTGTCATCGTATCTTTCCATGAGACCCCAAAGAGCCCCAAAGACGTAGGTGAAAGCTGTTGACCCTTCAATTGTTTGGCATAGATTGCCTTTGTTTCACTAACATATAGAAGCGTACTGAAAATTCAGACTTTGCTGACCATGGCATTAGTCTTAGCTGTACGTTTCGAGTTTTCCCAAACTCGCCTTGTGTGTCAGAACAATTTGGCAGCAGCTTGTTTAAATAGACAAATACAAGGTTATGTTTTGACTTCCCTTGTACATTGAAACAACCTTCATTTATCTCTTTATTTGGATTACGTGGTTACCACTGATTCTAATTTCCCTATTGCATTTACGTTTATTTTGTTATGGCTGATTGTGTAGCTGTTTGTTTTATATGATGAGGCTGCAAACCTTAATCAAACTACAGATGATTACTATTTGCAATATACGCTATAGTGTGAAATGAGTATATTCTACAAACGCTATCTTATTAATATCTTAAAGTTGTAATTGTTTGTAGTAGTTAACAAATTGTTGCCATGTCGCTGTAGCTGGGAACCTTTCAATTAACGAACAGAAGAGAGAAAGAGTTGGTGGCTGCAAGCGTTCCCTGGTCTCATTGAAGGCCAGATCCGCGCCTAGTCCTATTAGAGACAGACAAAAATCTCGGAGATCCATGTACATGTTTTGCACGCAAAAAATCATTTGCCATAAGACAATTTAAAAGAGCAGACTAATAGCCTGTTGGCAAGCAAATATTCGTGCGTGAGGCGACCACTCCGTCATGGTATGATTTATGTGGCACACTGTTGTATGATGAGGCTGCTAGCCTCATGTACAACCCATCTTTTTTGCAATCTGTGATATGCTTATTGGACGGTAGTGGGCATAAGAAAGACCCTTTTGCCAGCACACTCGATTGTAAGTAAATCTTCTTCTTCTTCGTTCGTTCTCAATCTCCCGCTACCAAGCTCTAAATTGGCCTTTGCGAGTAGCAGGATGTAGTCCAGAGAACAGAGAACGGAATGTCGTGGTTTACAGCTTGACTGCGATATTTGCACCTGTCGGTCCGACACATACGACTACCTCAGGTATTTTTGAGTACCGGCTTGCCTATGCTCTTTCGATACCTTCTACTTAGCCAGTCTGCGCTTTTGCAGCCTGTTTTTCAGGATCACCGAGTGGAGATGTATAATAATCTTGGCAGCTCTGATTCGCAAGCTCTGACGCTAGTAGTCAGCTATCGGTAGCTGATCGCTGTAGCTCATGCGCTGATCAGCGTTTTGACCCCGATTGTAAGTAAACAAAGAGCACAATCAAATATGTCAATGGTCAAGCCATATTGAGAGAATCAAAGGTAACGTTGCAAAGTCTGTTGCAAAGTCTGCTAAAAAAATTAACTGCACAGGAAAAGAGTTTGGTATGAAAATAAACACATTGAAGACAGACTATGGTAATGGACAAGCAAGATAGGCAAAATTATAAATATAATCATCAATGAAGAAATAGTCGAACAGGTACAGACGTTTACGTGTCTGGCGCAAAACATACCCTCAGTGAGACGGAAATTGGGGCAAGGATTACATTAGCAAAAAATGTCTTCGGAGAAAGAAAGTAATTGCTAACCTCCATAGAAATTGGGATTGAACTAAGGAAAAGAATAATCACTTCTTATGTATGTTCTATTGCACGGTACGGGGCTGAAACGTGGACTATAACAAAAAAGGATAAAAAACAAACTTGGAAGTGTTTCAAATATGTTTGCTATCTTAGAATAGAACGAATGAATTGGACAGAAAGAAGATCCATAGATAATGTCCTTACTACTTACTTTCCGTGTCCAGCAACCTCAAATGGTCTTTGCCTAAAAACTAGCCACTGTCAGTGCTCTTTCATTTGCCGTCATCAGGTCCTCCGCTGCACAGGATTCCTGCATCCTAGGACATATAATGACGTGTTCCGGGTCCGGAATGGCCCCACATTCGTAATATTCATCGTCTGCAAATCCCCACTTTTTCAGGTTAGACCCATACCTGGACACACCTGTTCTTTTCCTGTTCAGAGATCTCCACGTAGTGTATGACAAATCATGTCCTGGTGCAGGTTCTTCTTTGGTCTTCATCAAACCCTCACCGTTCGTTTGGTTTCACTTTTCTATGCGGTTTATCTCGGGGCTCTTGTTCTGAGGACTGTACAGCTCGCACAAAACGTGTCCTTTATTTCAGTCGTATTCTTTCTGCTGTATGTCCAAAAAAGAGGGTGTCTCTGGTCACATGACTGCTTTTGTTTCTCAACTTCAGATAGAACAGGTCTTATAATATCAGGAGCTGCGATAGCAGTGATTGCATATACTTTTTCTGTTGGTTTCCGTTGAAGGTATCCTGTTAGAATTCGGCAAGTTTCATTTACTGCCACATGAACCCGTTTCGAGTGTGTAGATGCATTCCATACTAGTGCCGCATACTCTGCCATTGAGAGACATAGTGCAAGTGCCGATGTGCGGAGCACCGTCGTGGATGCCCCCTATGCAGTGTTTGTCAATTTGCGAATTACCTTATTTCTTGCACAGACTTTGTTTTACCTTATTTCTTGCACAGACTTTGTTTTACCTTATTTCTTGCACAGACTTTGTTTTACCTTATTTCTTGCACAGACTTTGTTTTACCTTATTTCTTGCACAGACTTTGTTTCACCTTATTTCTTGCACAGACTTTGTTTTACCTTATTTCTTGCACAGACTTTGTTTTACCTTATTTCTTGCACAGACTTTGTTTTACCTTATTTCTTGCACAGACTTTGTTTTACCTTATTTCTTGCACAGACTTTGTTTTACCTTATTTCTTGCACAGACTTTGTTTTACCTTATTTCTTGCACAGACTTTGTTTTACCTTATTTCTTGCACAGACTTTGTTTTACCTTATTTCTTGCACAGACTTTGTTTTACCTTATTTCTTGCACAGACTTTGTTTTACCTTATTTCTTGCACAGACTTTGTTTTACCTTATTTCTTGCACAGACTTTGTTTTACCGCATTGCAATGTACGATAATGTGCGGTCCATTACAACACCTAAATACTTGGGTGTATCGCTATCTCCAAGTACCTGTCCGTGTCAATTATAACGTTGTCGTTTTGCTTCTCTGTACTTCAAGTGGAAAGCACATACCTGTGTTTTACTGGGATTGACTTCGAGGTGGTTTTCCTAATAGTACTAGGGGACATGAAAGGAGCCTCTACGAGAATTGTAAGACAATCACAAATGTGTACTGCAGTCGTGCGTCCCCTGGAAACAACTACTCACAGTTGACAAGTCATTTCACCCCCCCCCCCCCCCCCCCAACCAACAAATGGAAGGTCCTTACTGAGATATTCGCACGAAGACAAATATTGAAAATGATACAGACGCGAAGATTGAATTGGCTGGGACACATTATGTGACATGAAAGTCTTCTACAGAAGATAATGGAGGACAAGATCCAAGAACAAAGAGAAAGGAGGCGACCAAAACTCACCTTTACATTTCAGGCGTGCAGAGACATTAAAGAGTGAACCTATGATAAATTGAAGAGAGCTGCAGAGTATAAGGTCCAGTGGAGAGACATGCTCAGACAACCTTACAATCTGTCTCAGGACATATCAACCAGCTGATGATGATGATGATAACTATGATGATGAAAGACATAAACGACTATGTGTGAGGTTCACAGGACGTACATCGTCAACAAATCATGGTTGACTTTTAACGAACAACACCAGGGGCAGAATAAGAGTGACTAAATGAAAGGAGAAATTGATGCAGGGCAGCTGTTCTGATACAATTTGTCCCATGTCGTAAAATATGGAGCGTTAAAAATGTCATTGTGCCATATTTCAGATTCTATTAAATGGAGCAAGATTGATCTTTCCACGTTGTCTTATATTCCCAAACTCATAACATAATCAAGTACCCATGCTTACAGTTGGGTATACTAGAGCATGCCACGGTACATACGTTATTTACAGTTATGTCAATCGTACTCCAGTAAAGAGTATAGACGACAAATAAAATGATTTTACTGCCGACTCCAACTTTTGTTTATCATCAGTAATGGAATTAATAAGGCTTGCACGTCTATAAAACATCTAAGCTATGAACGCACGCATAATTGTCTATGCTTTGTTGTCCCCGTTAAATGTGTACGGTTGAATGACTTCTCGCCATTTTTATGGCACGGTTTCAAACAGCTCGACCAAGAGGCAGATGTGTTGACAATATAACAGAAATCCCGTAGCAACATGGGATTATAACAGCCAATTCACTTTCCTAGCGGGTCGAAAAAGGCGATCAAGTTAGGTTGTGATGGGATAGCGGCCTCACTTGCACAAAAACCATTGCCAATGAAGCAAAATTACAAACAAATAGATCTATGATTCCTTACAAGCTTGACAGCGTTAATCCAAATGTATTGTTGGGGCCTATGTGGAGCACGGTTTTTGTATTATTAATATTGTATATGTATTATTATTATTATTAAGTCATCCTCCTGGCATAGGAGTGAACCGTCAGCTCCGGCGACTCTTAGTAGCAAGAACTGACAGAACCAGTAAGTAAAGACGCAGATTGATGGACAATATAACATAAATCCGAAAGCAGTATTCGATTAAAGCAATCAACTCATTTCTCTGGCTGATGACAGGAAACGTCCACTCCCGGTGACACTTAGTCACATAAGAGGACATAAATATAAGTAAAGTTGGACATAGGATTGCCAAGAGGCAGATGGACTGACAATATATCATAAATCCTATAACACTTTAAAGTTTGCTTGTTCTGAAGACTTGCCTAGTTATTTTATAACAAAGTTGTGTCTTTTCAAAGGACTGTTTTTGTGTGTTGTGATGTGTTTTTGCAACAATTCTTCTGTTCTATGTTGTGGCTAATGACTTGAAATGTTACTTAGAATTTACGATTGAATTAACGCGGCAATTACAGAGGCCAGCAGCCTTTTCTCCCCTGTTCTGTTAAATGTCCAACAATAGGAATAAAGTCTGTATTTGATAGTTTATTTCTTCTTCTTATATTGACACTCTAGTACAATCATATACGACACACACTGGAATGGCCCACACAAATGCAGTAGACCACTATGGCCCAAACTGTTGCCGAATTGTTTTTTCTTCATTTTAGTGTGGGGCGGAGCGAAACATAAAAACAAAAACACAATAGCTTCAAACATTCAGAGAAACATTCCGAAAGAGCTGACCACACACTGCCGTAAAAATAATGAAAATTTATTATCGTAAATCCAAGCGATACAAGGATACGATAACACTATATAAACCATTTCAAACTCGTGTAGCTTTTGTTTTGAATGATTCCGATAAAAAGATGAAGGAAAACAGAGAAGCATATAAAAGAAACAAAAGTAATTACCAACAGCAAACATTTCGCTTAACAAACAAAGAATTAATGCCAACTTGTAGGCTCAACTTTAATAATACCAATATTGTTTCTTTATAATAAATACGCCTATATTTTGTTCAGAAGAATAAATCAATTAATGGGATCCATAAAAATGAATATATACCCAAACATCCGAAAGACGAAGGTAGTGATCACTGTTGAGGTAAATATCAGACCAAAAAGTTATGACATGGGACACGTTTTGAATACATCGGCTCAGAAAAATACTGAACTTAATGATTTAAGAGCAGTACTCTGTCAACTATACCAGCATTCCGCACCAAAAAGAGTAGTGGTACAGTGGGTTCCATCCCACTGTAACATCCAAGGCAAAGAGGAGGTATACAGACTGGCAAAAGGAGGTGCAAGACTACCACAACCAGATCCTAGTGTGACCTACGAAGAGTCCAAAAGGCTTATTAGAGCCAGATGCATGGCCAAATGGGAAACAGAACATACTGGCTACACAAAAAACGATGCCTATTACCAGTTGAACAGAAGAGAGAAGGTCGTGGTCTTCAGACTCCGCACAGGCTACAACAGACTGAGGTACCACCTATTCAATAAACTGAAGATAGGTGGCACTGACAAATGCTCGTGTGGTACCGGGAAAATGACCGCTGAACATCTGCTGCAAAACTGCCCGACATACGAGGATCAGAGACAGCACATGTGGCCATTCACCAGTGGCAACACTAGACAAGCTCTATGGCAGTGTCGACAGCCTCGTGATGACCGCTGCTTTTTTCGAAAAAATACAGGTTGACGTCTGACAGCGTACGAAGAAGAAGAAGAAGAAGAATACATCGGCTCGATTATAAATGACAATGGAGATTGCCAAAAAGAAGTCAGAAAATGAATGGCCGTGTTATTGCAGAGGTTAACTAAAATAAGCGACTTATGGGAGAAGACTAACATAGTGACAAAAATAATGATCCTAAGAACTTGCATCTTCCAACTGGCAATATACGGTTGCTAGATATATACAAACCACAAACCAACAATAAAACAAACAGGAAAACGAGTAAGACCTTTGAGCTAAAATGATACAGGAAAGTGCTAAAAATATCGTGGATAGCGGGATAGAAAAACATTTTAAACAAGCAGGATATAGATTAAAATTGGCTAATAAACAATATTTCACATAGGAAACTAAAACATTTTGACCGTATCAAACGCCACAAAGGTTTATTTTTTTTAAAACGACACTGGAGGGTATAGTAACTAGAAGCAGAGGCAAAACGTGGATAAGATGGATATATGGCGTTAAAGAGGTTTTTAGTATGATGGTGACGGCTGCCGGAGAGATGGTCAAAGATCGAGAGTCTTATAGTCTCATAGATAGTCTGTTATAAGACGAAGTTCTGCAAAGGACATGCAACACGATGTTGATCATGATGCAAGAATGACATATACAATTGTTACCGATGATAGTTAGTTGCCCATAGCAAGCGATGATGCGACATCGTCAGACAAGTTTGTCTTGATGATGTAACTTTCACTGTACTTGGATCATAGTGAAGAAGAAACTGCGCTGGTTATCAGCCTCACTCTCTGGTCCCGAGCTACTTAGGACCAGTGGTAAGACATAAGTCAAACGAATGGAGGTAACTCAGGATACAGACACCCTGGTCCCATCTCCTCTGAAACCAGAGGCGCTTCCACAGTTTCCTTTCATCGCTTTGAGAGGCGATTACTTTACCTCTCGACCACAGCGACCCCTAGAAGGCTCTGCAGAGTCTGCAGACAACCGCTGTCTCATTCCAGTCGTGTAGCTCCGTCACGGCCAGGGGACGATTGGAATGTTCATGCCTCCTAACGTCTATCCCCACCCAGTAGGGAGGAATACTAACGTCTGGTCAGGCACAACATTTTGATCGAGACATGTTAGTCAGGGTCAAGAAAAATATGCTGGCCAAGACCCCCACCTCGACTTCTACTCAGCCCTCCATGGAAAAGGCTGACATTCTTGCCAGTCTGACTAAATAGGGGGAGGATCGACGCGATCCCCGTAGTAGTGAGCATACCGCAGATGAAGTCAAGCAAAGCACAACCAATAGATGGCCCGATCCAAATGAAATGAGCAAGGTAATGTCCCAGTTGCCTAATCTAAGATTTGTTATATATATATATATATATATATATATATATATATATATATATATATATATATATATATATATATATATATATATATATATACATGTACGTCCGGACGGATTTTCAGACACTATGTTTCACACATTGATTTTGTTGGCCCCCATTGACGGTCCAAATAATCATCAGTTACGGCATGCGTCGTATTGTAGTAGACATATTCTTAGCTTACTTGAAATACTTGAAATCCTGGTTTTCCAACCCGGATGTACTAACGCGAGACCACCTCGAATTGAAGATTCTCATTCGTATGTGTGTTGACCAATGTGAAAATTCTATTTTCTGTGTAAAGACTGTACATTGTTGATGTGATTCATTAGCTGTTTTCATCTGTGTTGCCCCGTGTCCCTGTTGAAGATTTTGTGACCACTAGACGGATTTCGATATATGTTTGTGCATGGACGGTACCTGATTCTTACCTTCTAAGGATAACGTCTTTAAAAAGTCTTGACAACCATATCAAGCATATGTTGTGCTTGACGTCACATCCTGTTGTTGCCGTTAGCTACTCGTGTCTAGCGGAGATAACTCTTCACATTGTATCGTTGATAGTGGGTTAGAGTAGTTCATTCTACATCCCGAGGCTTACATCAGAAGGTGACCTGGGATCCTCCTGGCTGTAGTTCAATCCAAGAGTCCTTAGTTAGTTCTCCACAGTGGAGATTATAGCATCGATCCCAGCCTCGTAACTCACCTTGTTTCCAGGGCCGCTAATGGAAACTTTGGGGGTTCTTGAAACTTGTTGCCATGGGCACGAATATGCGAACTTGAGGATGGGGGGACTTGATACTTGTTACCATGGGCACGAACGGGAACTTGAGGTGGGGAGGGGGGAAGGTCTTGATACTTGTTACCATGGGCACGAACGGGAACTTGAGGTGGGGAAGGGGAAGGTCTTGATACTTGTTACCATAGGCACGAACGGGAACTTGAGGTGGGCAGGGGGAAAGGTCTTGATACTTGTTACCATAGGCACGAACGAGAACTTGAGGTGGGCAGGGGGAAAGGTCTTGATACTTGTTACCATGGGCACGAATGAGAACTTGAGGTGGGAGTTAAATGCACAGAATACAAGTGAAAACTGGAAACTACGTCAAACATAAATATGGGGATCATGATGCTGAGCAGCGCATGAGCTACAGCGGTCAGCAATCCATCTAGCGATCTGACTGCTAGCGTCAGGGCCAGCAAACCATAGCTGACTGCTAGCATCAGGGCAAGCGACCCATAGCTGACTGCTAGCATCAAGGCCAGCGAACCAGAGCTGCCAAGGTCCGTCTGCACATCCACCTTGTTATACTTGATAACAGGCTGCAACAGAGCAGACTCGGTAAGGAGAAGGTGATCCTGGGTAACAGGCTGCAACAGAGCAGACTAGTCTGAGGAGAAGGTGATCCTGTGTAACAGGCTTCAACAGAGCAGACTGGTTAAAGAAAAGGTGATCCTGGGTAGCAGGCTGCAACAGAGCAGACTGGCTAAGGAGAAGGGGGTCCTGGGTAACAGGCTGCAACAGAGCAGACTGTCTAAGGAGAAGGTGATCCTGGGTAACAGGTTGCAACAGAGCAGACTGATTAAGGAGAAGGTGATCCTGGGTAACAGGTTGCAACAGAGCGGACTGGCTAAGGAGAAGGTGATCCTGGGTAACAGGTTGCAACAGAGCAGACTGGCTAAGGAGAAGGTGATCCTGGGTAACAGGTTGCAACAGCGCAGACTGGCTAAGGAGAAGGTGATCCTGAGTAACAGGTTGCAACAGAGCAGACTGGCTAAGGAGAAGGTGATCCTGGGTAACAGGTTGCAACAGAGCAGACTGGCTAAGGAGAAGGTGATCCTGGGTAACAGGTTGCAACAGAGCAGACTGGCTAAGGAGAAGGTGATCCTGGGTAACAGGTTGCAACAGAGCAGACTGGCTAAGGAGAAGGGGGTCCTGGGTAACAGGCTGCAACAGAGCAGACTGGCTAAGGAGAAGGGATGGAAGAGGAAAGGATAACTTGGTACTAAAAAAATGTTTTCTGAAGTCGAAAGTGTTGGATCGAAAGGTGCAAATTTCGCAGTCAAGCTGTAAACTACGACACAGCCCATTCCGTTTTCTAGACCACATTCTGCTGCTACTTGCCCTTTTTTGCACGGCCCGGAAGTGGGAGACGAAGAACGAACAAAGCCAAGCCAAACAAAACAAAAACTTAAAAATAGTATTAAACTTGACTGTTTTCGTTTGTTGCTGTTCTGTGTAGCTACGGATCAAGCTCTCGGCCATCAGCACAATGCCATGTAAAGGTATCTACACATGTTAGTTCGTTGTTGTTTAGTAACAGACAAAGTGTACCATTTATCTGGCCTTGGAGGTAGAATAATTTCACTATCATCATTTACAACCGTGTTCACAAAGAGATGATTCATCTCCATGTTTCATGAGGCCAGTGTTGTTTTCTCTCTTACTGTGTGAACATGCAGCTTTGTAGGATGTGTTCCACAGTCATTGTATCCTCTCTACATGGACATCTGTCCTAATCCGTATTTTGCTGTAAAGATGACCATTGAATCTGGTGTGTCCATTTCTCAGTCTGAAAATGATGACTTACTTTTCTCTAGTTAAATCATAGAAGTTGTTTAATTTTTGAAAACGGAGGTGTTGATCAGCCCATTTTCCTATGAGGTTGTCTTTAACTAGGGCGCTGGTCTCATATGTGATGTTCAGGTCTGTTTGCAGGGATACTCATTCACACTTTGCTAGTTTGTCAGTAGCTTCATTATCTTCTATTTCGCAGCCCGAGAGTCCCACCTGATTGACCAACCTTGAGTATTTTGCTGAGAGCTGTGTCAGGGTGTACGTTCAATACTCGAGATCTTCAGTTTTGTGTTGTAGCGCTGCTAATATTGACGAGGCTTCAGTCATGAATACAATGCTTTCTTGATGGATATCTTCATCTTGGATTACCTTTATATTTCTATGTCTTATAACTAGATATGCTTCTTTTCTTCTTGGATCTGTTTTCTTTCCCTCCATCCTCCATTTCCCCTTAAAGAGACCACAATATTTTCAAATAGCCATTACCTGTTCTTCTTCTTCTTCTTCTTCTTCTTTTTCTTCTTCTTCTTCTTCGTTCGTTCTCAATCTTGCGCTACCAAACCCTGAAATGCTTAAGTAGCAGAATGTAATCCAGAGAACGGAATGCGTTGTGCAGTAGTTTACAGCTTGACATCGATATTTGCATCTTTCGGTCCAGCACATCCGACTTCAGCAAGCATTTTTTGAGTACCGGGTTAGCATTCCCTCTTCGATCACTTCTCCTTAACCAGTCTGCCCTGCTGCAGCCAGTTATCCAGGATCACCGCGTGGAGGTGTAGAAGGGTCTTGGCAGCTCTGGTTCGCTGACCTTGACGCTAGCAGTCAGCTCTGGTTCGCTGACCCTGACGCTAGCAGTCACCTATTGGTCGATGACCACTGCAGCTCATGCGCTGCTCAGCGTCTTGATTCCTATCGATAAATCGATACCCGACTGTTTAGTTACGAAGTCATGAAAGCAGAGAAATGAATATCATCCATTCTCACAAAAAGATGAGTCGTGTTACACTCAAGTAGCTTACACTTCATCGCCGACCACAAAATCTAGAATGGAACTATCATGGCCTTTTTACCGTTGACTGACATTATCTGCAGTGTCAAGCCGACATTTTCTGTAGAACTCATTTTGATTGACAAGCGTCACCTGACAGGCGCCTGTCAACGTCCAGAGACTGGAGAAGAGAAGGTGTATCCAATTCTCTGTCTGTGACGATTGACAGTGTATTAAGTTTTCAATGAAGTTCACGTATTCATTTCAGGAAAAAATAGTTCTCACTAAATATCTCCCATTGAGGAACTGACATCGAATTTCACTGTTAGAATTGTTGAAAGTCTAAGAAACCCATATCTCCTTCAGATCCAAATGGAAACGAGTTATTCACTCCTTCGTTCCTGTATAATATATGGTATTGTTTCGGTAACTTTCTTGAAAACCCAAAAGGCTATTATCCCACACTCAGCGGGCTATTCACCCGTTTGAACAGTACAGTGAGCATTGCTATGAATAGGGAAATCATTAACCCCAGTTCGGTTAGATCACATTCTGTGACGGTTCTTCCGACATACCATCAGTGTGAAATCGGTCCTATGCTCGTCTCCGTCACACAGAAATTCTCTCGGAAACAACATAGGTGACTTGTTCTTCGTAGAGTGAAATAAATTCTCATTTATACCTGTATTTTCCCTAAAAATTGCATAATATAACACAGTGAGACGTCCGTAAAGTAAACTGATGGCTGGGTGTGTATGTGACGCCGCCAACAATCTTTAATGGGTCTGACGACCGTTTAAGATATTCGGTAGATGATATGCTAGAACTTGGAACCTGTTTTTGTGATAGTTTTCTTATAATGTGTCTCTCCGTTCTTAAATTCACCCTGGGGAATTTATACGGTTGAAGAAAAAAATGACAGTTGTCTCCACAGTCGCGACAAAGTGAGAAGACAATTTTGTTGCTTACCACGTCAACATTATCATGTGCTGTTTCCTGGTTTGAAATACATGTCTTCCGAATTGTGGCATCAATGTGCAGTAGGGCAGCGGACACCACGTCAGTCAGTATGTTTCTAATGTACGGGGCACCACGTCAGTCAGTATGCTTCTAATGTACGGGGCACCACGTCAGACAGTATGTTCCTAATGTACGGGGCACCACGTCAGTCAGTATGTTTCTAATGTACGGGACACCACGTCAGACAGTATGTTTCCAATGTTCGGGGCACCACGTCAGTCAGTATGTTTCCACTGTTCGGGGCACCATGTCAGACAGTATGTTTCCAATGTTCGGGGCACCACGTCAGTCAGTATGTTTCCAATATTCGGAGCACCACGTCATCCAGTGTGTTTCTAATGTTCGGGGCACCACGTCAGCCAGAGTGTTTCCAATGTATGAGGCACCACATCAGCCAGTATGTTTCCAATGTTCGGGGCACCACGTCAGACAGTATTTTTCTAATGTTCGGGACACCACGTCAGTCAGTATGTTTCCAATGTACGGGGCACCACGTCAGACAGTATGTTTCTAATGTTCGAGGCACCACGTCAGTTAGTATGTTTCCAATGTACGGGGCACCACGTCAGACAGTTTGTTTCCAATGTACGGGGCACATCGTTTTCAATATTCGAGGCACCACATCAGACACCATGTTTCTGATATTCGAGGCACGTGGATTCACTTACCATTCCCACTCAACATGGCATCCAAATAATATGTTCCCATACCTTTAGATAGTCATTAGATGGTATGGGCCTTGTGTTGGTACACACTCGCACGTCTCATCATCCCTGCCTCCCCATCGCTTTGAAGTCTTTCCGCTTCGTGCTACACCAGTTCGGAGTGGATTTCGTGACTTCCATGTCACATAACACACGTGGCATCAAGGAGGAGGCTCCACTTGCACCTCGATCAAGGGTACCTGCGTTTGCTCATTCCAGGTTTCGTTGCAGCGTTTCCCAGGACTAGTCTGTAGGGGAAGTGTTTCGGCTTTCAACACAGCACCCGGTGTTCAACCAAAGTGTGCTTTGTATAATAATGTTCGCTTAGGCGTATAAGGCCCGTTGCGTCGGTCGGTCACATCCATGACCCACAGCTGTGGTGTGGTTCCAGGCCTCGTCCAGGGAGGAGGAGAAGATAGCTACTTGCTGGAGTCGTACTGCTCAGGGACGGCCTCTTCTGCGCCTCCAGCCGGTCGGTGGAAGACTTCTGGCCCTGAGGAACGACTTGTGTAGTATCTTGTAGGCAGAGGTTTCCTCGTCCAGCCGTACAACATGATCGAACAAAGAAACTCGGCGCCGGTCAAGTGTTTCTGAGATTGGGTGGAGTTATGTTTTAGCCGAGACCTCCGCGTTGTGGGTGTAGTCATGCCAAGTATACGCCGCTGGTTGCGCATGTTTCAGCATTGTCCAGGTTTCGGATCAGTATAACAGGACTGGTACTACGCAGGACTGGTAAATGCGGATTTTTGCAGATTTTGACATTACTCTACATTCGTCGGAGGTCGTGCATGGCAGACGCAGGTAGTTGGATCCGCCTTGTCATATCGGGACTGCTGCGCCCGTCGGATGATACGCTACCGATATAGATGAATTTGTTGGTGCCCTCCACAGTGTGACCTTGAGTTTCAATACCCTGTGGTGCTGTGTCGGAAATGAGGTTCTGAACTTTGGTCTTGGCCCAGGATATAGACAGGCTTAGGGAGGGCGTTTCACTGTTTCACATTTACAGAGAGCATTGCAGTGCAGATCTGTCTGTGTCGAACAGGACAATGTCCTCCGCGTAAACGAGATCAGTGAAGACTGGCTGATCAATACCTATACACTCCTAATGCGCGCCGAGAAGGTCAAGAAGCCAGTCGACTGCCGGCAGAATAGGTCGGGGGCAAGAACACATCCATGTCTGACACCCTAAGTCGTGGGGAATCTTTCAGATAGAGTGCCACCAAATCGAATTCTGGCGCCAGTGTCCTCGTGTAGCTCCTTGATCAGGTTCAGCAGTAGTGGCCGGGGTGCCTATTTTATAGAGTGGTTTCCATAAAGCCGGCCGATCAACCGAGTCGAAGACAGATCGGGACAAGTTGTTGCTAGTGGGTGGTTAAGAGCATTAGTGTGGGACTCCTTCTACCTGTTCGATACCTCCTCGTTTGGCGAGCAATTGGAGCCGTCGTACTTATTGATGAATTATGCTTGCCTCCAAGGTGGAAGAGCCTGATAGCCTGAAAGGCGGGTCTGAGGTCATGAGATCTGAGACCAGCTTTGCCTTTCAGCCGTCGTCTTTTCGGCGTTATCATTGCGAAGCCTGACTGAGTTCTTCTGGAGTATAATATCAAATGAGGTATTGGAGAGCCATTGCTGGCGCCTTGAGCCAGTGATTAGCTTGGCGGCCTCGCATGTGGCGTTCTTTGTGACTGCCTATGTTGCCTCCGGGTCATCTGGAAGGGGTCCGATACAGCCAGGTTTCTCCTGACATTTATTGGCGTATTTCTCGGCAACACTTGGATAAGCCTTGAGAAGCTGGATATTGCACCTAGGGGGCGGCACATATGTTGGAGGGGCTTTGTGCCGGTCCCCAATTTAACTGTTTTAATTCCAGATGCAACACTTCCTCGTATCTCAGTTAGTGATACGCTTATTATTGAGTATCATTTTCAGCTGCAGTAGGTTTCAGGTATCCTCTAACTATCCGGCCAGTCCCAGCTTTTCGGTACCACCCAGGAACCGACGCTGTAAAATATTGATATTTTATAAATGATTCCTACCACGTTTCAGTGTGGATGGAGTGGCTATTCTTATATCTCAGTGCTAACCGAGGAAGATGGACATGGCTTCTCCTTTCTGTAGTGCAATATGAGGATTCACCATAGGCTCTGCACTGTGATGACCGCAGTGTCGATCCTAGCCTCGCTGACATGCTGCTGTGATGGTTTTAGAATCTATTCGTGCTTAGTTAGGTTTACTCTTGAGGTTTCTTTGGTTGTTGTTGTTGTCGTCGTCGTCGTTAAATGCCGACGACGAGTAAGTTTACTCTTGTGTGGACCTGAAAAAGTTTATAGGTTTCGGATTATAGTAGCCTGGCTCCCCTCCCGAGCGTTTCTTTGGTAACATGTTGAAGGTTACAGTGGCTCTTCTTACATCCTGAAGTGTACTCGAGATGGTGAACAAGGATACTCCTGGCTGTAGTGCAATATAAGGCTCGTCAATAAGCTCAAATTGTGTTGACTACTGTGTCAATCCCAGCTGGCTGGCCAGACTGCTGTGACACAGACTGTTTTTAGAATCCCTACGAGAAAGTGATCCAATGTTTTCCCTCTTTCTTTCTCTTTCTCTTTCTCACTCTCTCTCTTTTTCTCTCTTTCACACTCTCTCTTTCTCTCTCTCTCTCTTTCTCTCTCTCTTTTCCACTCTCTCTTTCTCTCTCCCTCTCTGTCCCACTCTCTCTTTCTCTTTCTCTCTCTCTCTCTCTCTCTCTCTCTCTCTCTCTTTCGCTCAACCGGTATATATATAGATTTAGGAGCGTCTCATTAGAATACAGGCAATCTTCATTCAACTTAGTTGTAAATGAGTACTGGATTAGTGTTACGGACGTAAATGTACTTAGGTAGGGTACTGGTCATTCCACCTCATGAAACGCTTGTCCAGTACGTAGAGGACTCTAACATGCGATGAGGGTTGTCACATTCGGTCATCCAACTTGTATCCATCAACTGGGATGTGGATTACATAATATGCCATAATAAACGTTTGAGACGATTGACATTAAACTGTTATTAAAATAAGTTATATCTTAATGTATCCAGAAAAAAAACATTGAAGAAATTAACACAGACTATATGTAAGAAAAATTTATTATCGTGTGTTTTTATTTGTAAACATAATAGTGTATTTAAGCTACCAGGGCCGTGGCGTTGAATGACCATGTCCGTGATCACATCTGATGGCAGCATCCAAGATGCCCTGCAGTTCTGTTGGGAAGGTGGCGACCTGGTTCAGTCAGGTGATGCAAGGATGACCACAAGAAAGTCTCTAGAATGAGCACGGCTTCTTCCCGTCCCTCGACCCAACAGGCAGCGGAAGCATCTCGTGGGCCAGGACTTTCCGGGGGAGACGGGCCACGTGACCGAAGAGAGAGAAAAAGAGCGACTGTGATCAATTGTCGAGGCAATGTCTGCAAGTTGAGTTCCCCGAATTAATCCACTGCTGGAAATCATGTCGTGCCAGTGGATACCGGGTATGCGCCTCTGGTTGTGCATGTGAAAGGCCACAAGAGGCTGTCGCTTCAGTAGTGACCAGGTCTAGGAGCCGTACAGGAGGATGGGAACAAGACAGGAGAAGTAAATACAGATCCTGGCCACCATGAGAAGCCTTCGCTGGGACCAGAAGCTGCAGATAGAGTTCTGGGATGAAGCCAATAGGTCCATGTGACAGGTGTTGTGGTGACTGTTGCGTGTGCCAAAGGACTACCTGATGTAGATGAATTTCGCTTTTACTGAAACAGGGTTGTTATTCACGGGAAGTGTCAACTCGGAGAGGCCTTTGCTAGATCGGAAAGATAAGTATGTTCACTGCATTTGTAACGGAAACGTCATGTAACCCAAAGCTGACTGCTAGTGTCAGGACCAGCGACACAGAGCTGCCAAGACCCCTCTTCCACCTCATCGTGGTCATCATAGAGAACCGGCATGTTACAGTTCAGATAGGCCACGGAGAAGAGATCAAAGAGGCAAGGCTAGCCCGGTATACAAATATGCCATGCTGTAGTCGGATGTGTCGAACCGAAAAGTGCAAATATCGCAGTCAAACTGTAAAGTGTAACACAAAGCATGTCATTCTCCCGACTACATCATGTGTAATTGCAAATCCCATTTTTAGGGCTTGGTAGCGGGACGAACAACGAAGTAGAAGATACAGAAGACGAAGAACAAGAGCATGAAAAACCATATCCTAATAATTTATAAATTTTCCACAACATGTCTCCAATCATACCAACGTATTTCTTTGTTTCTTTAATTCTGAAAATATGCAACAGTACTGGTTCATCGTTTAGGTGACATAAAGAATGTGCCTTCCTCGACAGGTTAATAGTCACGTGTTATTAATGCTGGTTTTTGGCAAGGAAGGTGCTATAAAGGTCAATTTAATAGCTCTAATTTATTTAACTTTCACACGCGTCCGCATGGTGAGGCCCTTCAATTGCACTTTGGTTTGCTAGCTTATGAGGGCGCACAAACAGAGTATAGGTACATACAGTCGCACACATGCATCCAAGCACTGGTTTATGCGTCCTGATATCACCCAATGGACTACGGTCTGGGGTGGCCTGGGCGCGCCTCGGCCAGTAGAAACTAATGAGGCAAAGATCTAAGCAACAACATCATTTTTTTTCCTGTTTGCGTTCGCCTTATTTCTCTAATCCCCAAGCGGTGTGCGTTGCACTGCGTTTTTGTTTTGCGCCTGTCGGCCCAGTGCATCCGACTTAAGCATGCATTTTATGTAAGGGTCTGCTTCCTCCTGCATTTTCTAATGGTTTGCTTCCACGGGGTAACGGCCGGTGCTGTGATGGGGATCGAACCCAGCACCTTCTGGTTGTGAGCCGTGTCACTTAACCACTAGGCCACGCCGTTACCTCATAATTTATTAAATACTAAATGACTATTACATGTCATTGTGATGTTGCTGTCAGCGTGCAGCGTATATGGTTTATGTTTTGTACGTTGACAGATAAACGGCGAGAATTATAGGATTTGATTGCGGTAATTGATTACAAACAAAAAAGAGACTTGAATACACACATAGCGACAAATGCAACTAAAACTCAACAATATTATCAAACATGTACTCTAGTTGAAAATAGAAAGTCAGAAGTCTTGGAAATGCTTGACCAAAAACGGTGAAAGAGAGAACCAGAGCAATCAGTCATCGGATATCGAGCATAGGAAATCCACGGAGAGTGTCAGAAGCTGTATTGTTTTCTAAATGAGGTTTACAGACGGGAGCCCCGTAAATTATTTCCTCTTAGAAATTCGAATAAAACAAACACTTAAATGGATGCTGTACCCTCTAGTGTACCCAGCTGTAAATAAGTGCCTGGATATTGTTAGAGAATGTTAGGCATCAGGAGAAGAACCTATCTACACAACGTCACAAAATACTGAATACAATGACATTTCAAACATCTTATCGCCGTCATCAGTTTCTCGTACGTAATTACACGTAACTCGTTTCTCTTCAAACGAGCTTGATACAGGTCGAATCTAAAAGGTGGAGAATCAGAAAGTACGTCGACTACAGTTGAAGAAGACATAAAAAAATGAGGAAAACTGTCTGGGGCTCTGGTTCACCCAGGTCACAATCCACACCTTCATATGTACCTCCCACCTCTGAAAGTGATAGGCGTTATAAAGATTCACTAGTCTTTAGTGTCCATGTTCACTGGCCTCCAATTTCCTTCCTTGAACCATTTGGGAAGCCGCGCCTTTACAATTCATTGTGAGTTGCAGTCTCCGAACTAATGAGAAAATCCGAGTCTATTCAGCCGGACAATGCAATTCATTTTGCTCTTTTGGAGCTGGAGTAGAATAAGAGCCCCTCGCGAATAGATACTGTTGCAGTTTGTGGGGGCGCTTCTGATACCTCCAAACTCGATGGGTGTGGTTCGACAAAGAAGGGGAGATTATACTGTCGCCAAACACGACCAGGAAGAGGACAGGTGGACGGACAACTCTCACGGAGATTCTGTGGCGAATAAGGAGCAGGTTTTAATGGTTTGCACCGGAAATAGTACAAGGAGATAACCTCAAGTCAGGTGCAACAGAACATAAAATAAATTGGTTTGTCAGGCACTCAAGGGCATTGTTCCAATTTGACAAACAGGCCGCAACTGTCACTTGTCATCTATTTCTGATGTCAATGATGTGGCGATTATGATATTAAAAGTGTGGTTTTTTTTTGCGCTCGCCTTATTTCTCTAATCCCCAAAGGTGATGATAAAGAGGTTATTTTAGGTGATGGTGATGAGGATAGTGAAGGCGAGAATGTCGATGATATTAATGATGATAATGAAGGTGAGGGTGATGTTGATATTGAATGTGATGGTGTCGATGATGATGATGATAATTATGATATTGAAGGTGAGGCTGATGATGATATTGAAGGTGATGATGATAATGATATTTACGGTGAGGATGTCGATGATGATGATGATGATGATATTGAAGGTGAGGCTGATGATGATATTGAAGGTGAGGATGTCGATGATGATGATGATGATGATGATGATGATAATGATTGTATTGAAGTGAGAGTGATGACAATGATGGTGATGAATGTGTTGGTGATGATGATGACAATGATGGTGGTTGTGGAGATGATGTCGATGATGATGATGATGATGATGATGATATTCAAGGTGAGACGAGGATGAAATTGAAGGTGTGGACTACGAGCATGATGATGGCATGTCCAGTCAGGATGATGATAAGCGTGATGATTATGATGTTGCCGATTACATTGAAGGGGATGAAAATAATAAGTAAGGATGATAGTGATAGTAATGATGATATTGATGAAGGTCATGATGGTGATGAAAAAGATGATGTTGAAGAATATGATGGTGATGCGGATGATGATGATTTTAATGACCGTGATATTGAGGCGATGATGATATTTATCTGTATCTTATCTTTGGATGATTTAAAAGAAGCTAGTATTGTGATAGGTCCTACTGCCGAACACCATGTAGGGCACCTTTGCGCCTTTGTTGGTATAATTAGGGTCACACGTTCGGTTCAATGTGAGCCATCTTCACAGTGCCCCGAGGACAGCATCATTACGTCTGTGATACGTGTTATCCTCTCCATTCTCTTTCACTTTGTTTAAGTCAGTCACAGAATATCGATTTTGCAATTATTTGTTCTTCTTCTTGAGCGTCTTCATCTTCTTCTTCTTCTTCTTCTTCTTCTTCTTCTTCTTCTTCCTCTTCTTCTTCTTCTGATTTTTTCTACTTCTTTTTCAACTTTTTGTTATTTCTTAAGCCCTAAAAACGGCATCGCGCCTGTGAAGAGTATCACTTGTCTCCCTGTGTTTGTATCTGTCATTATAATTTATGCTGCAGTTTTAAAGTCCTCTGCCTCTGCTCTAAAATTATTTGATAACTTTCCAGTCGCCACTGACAGCTCTCTTTCTGTGTCCTGTGTTTTTTTCAGTCTCAGAAAGATCTCTGCACTTCCATTCTATGTTGCATTTAATGCTGATCCATCTGTATACATGGGTCCAGGTGTTGCTTTGATAGTATTACTCAATGTGTTTTACAGTCATGGCTGCCGAAGACGGATGTGTCGGACCGAAAGGTGCAAATATACCAGTTAAGCTGTAAACTAACGACACAACGCAATCCATTCTCCACACTTCATCCTGCTATCTGCAGAGCCGTGTTAAGGGCTTGGTAGCGGGAGAATGAGACCGACAGCAGACGAAGAAGAAGACAGTCATCGCTCTACTTTATGTTTCTGCTAGGCTGTATTATTTTTTAACATTGTCGGAAAACTTTTTTGTCAGCTTTAGGAAGCACTGTTTTCTCCACATGGGAAGCATTCTTTTGATGTAAACATCATCAATTGCCGTCTCCTCATCGGAGGTTGACGGTAATGGATCTCCACCTGGCTCTATTCCCCTCCCCCTCTTCCTACCAATATAACTTTCAGCAAAATGTCACGTTCCTTGAAGTGACCAAAATATTTTTATATTCTGTTTTGTTTTTATTTTCTTCACAAATATCTTCTCCATCTTGAGTTCCAGATCCTCACTATTTGTTTTCCTATCTTTTCAAGAAGAATGTCCAAGTCTACTGGCTTGGCTTCGTTCATTCTCAATCTCCCACTACCAAACACTGAAAGGGCTTAAGTAGCAGAATGTAGTCAAGAGAACGGAATGCGTTGTGCCGTAGTTTACAGCTTGACTGCGATATTTGCACCTTTCGGTCCAACACATCCGACTTCAGCAAGCATTTTATGAGTACCGGGTTAGCATTCCCTCTTCGATCCCTCCTCTTTAGCCAGTCTGCCCTGCTGCAGCCTGTTATCCAGGATCACCGCGTGGAGGTGTAGAAGGGTCTTGGTAGCTTTGGTTCGCTGGCCCTGACGCTAGCAGTTAGCTATGGGTCGCTGACCACTGCAGCTCATGCGCTGCTCAGCATCTTGATCCCAGACCAAGTCTAATGAATACCAACATGAATACCTCAACACTCTTCTCCATTTTCTTGATCATGGTCCCGGATTCTGTTCCATACAATAAAACTGAATACATGTGTCATTTAATGATTCTCATTTATAAGCTATGAGATATCTATTTGAAATGAAGTGTATATCTCATGCTGTTATATGTATTCGTTGCCATTGTAATGTGTGCACATTTTATTTTAATGTTCCATTTATAGGATCTGGTGTGCACTTTATTTCACTGATGACATAAAGCTGCTCCACTTTTCCATTTTCAAGCACATTTGTTACCTGTACATTTGGTGGTCTCTCAACTTGAATTGTCAACAATGTTGTTGTTATTTTTCGCATGGCTTGGTTTTTTTTACTTTTATTTACTTTGTCAAAGTTTGATTTGGCTGCAATTGCCCATGCAGATGTTCATTTTTCTAGGACCAATATCACTCAAACAGAGTAAATCGTATCGAATATATTGTTATCTGATCCCTCAAGTTATTCGAGCAATTATTGTCATGAATCACATTCTTTGGCTTGAGTGATTCCGGCTTTTCACTATCCACGTTTCCCTGTCAGACATCAATTAAAAGTAATACCTTAATAGTGAGTGTTTGCATCCCGATTTTACCAGCCTTAGTTTAGAACGTACAAAAAGAGACCGTCGCTAGACCACGCAGTCCATCTTAGTCATAAGGGATCAGTGGTTCAAGGGGAATCACGGAGATTTGAAAACGAATATTGAGCAGACGTGTGCTTCGCAATCCAAAATGCTCCTGACATGGAAAGTACAAAGGAAATGTATCAACAAGTGAAAGCGACTCTGAGTCCAAGCATCACTAACATGTCCCACTAAAATATATTAATGGATTGCCCATAATAGGCAGGCATGAACAACTAGGAAGGTGGGTTGAATATTACTGTAATCTATATTACGTGGACAAACTAGATGACACTTCATTGGACCATAGCATAGGATCAAGATGCTGAGCAGCGCATGAGCTGCAGTGGTCAGCGACCCATAGCTGACTGCTAGCGTCAGGGCCAGCGAACCAAAGCTGCCAAGACCCTTCTACACCTCCACGTAGTGATCCTGGATAACAGGCTGCAGCAGGGCAGACTGGCTAAGGAGAAGGTATCGAAGAGGGAATGCTAACCCGGTACTCAACAAATTCTTGCTGAAGTCGGATGTTTTGGACCGAAAGGTGCAAATATCGCAGTCAAGCTATAAACTACGACACAACGCATTCCGTTCTCTGGACTACATTCTGCTACTTAAGCCCTTTCATGGTTTGGTAGTGGGAGATTGAGAACAAATGAAGCCAAGCCAAAACCAAAGCATAACTTGATATTCGAAAATAAATGACTTGGATGACAAACCTGCTGTGTTGGAACTCTCCGAAACCTTAAATAGACTTTTCAGTGGCGGGGTGTCAGGGAAAGACAACATCACTGTGGAAGTCTTCAGTGAAAATTATTATTTCAATCCAATTTTTGTTCCACAATTTTATAACTGTTTCTAGATCTTTCTTCAAAGCCGTATATAGAGACGGGTGGGCTAGTGGTTAAGTGACACGGCTCACAACCCGAAAGAGCTGGGTTCGATCACAGCACTGGCCTTTACGGAAAGAAGCCCTTAGAAAATGCTGGAGGAAGCAGTCTTACATAAAATGCATGTTGAAGTCGGATGCACTAGGCCGACAGGCGCAAAATAAAAACCGTAGTGTAACGCACACCGCCTTGGGAACACGAAATAAGGCGAACGCAAAAAAATAAATTCTGGTCTGTATCAATGGCGATGGGTCAATCACAAATGCAGATCTTTTTTGTTTTTGTTACAATTATGATTCTAATTTTTGTTGACAGTTAACTCATTTATTTTTTTTGTACGTAGCTTTTGTGCCTCCGATGAGCTGCAAATTGAGTGTCAGTGTTTTTAGGCCTCGTTTCCTGTTTTATATCTTTGTATTCTATCTTCAATTAGTTTTCTTTGTGTTTTTCTTGTTCATCGTTTTCTTCGTCTTCTTCTTATTATTATTTTATTCTTCTTTTCCTCCTCCTCTTTTCAATCTCTAGAAATGCATTATATAATCTTATATTCATGTATTAAATATGTGTTAATGATTCTACAACTCACTCTCAAAGAGAGAGGACTGCGCCAAATTAGCCAAGCTTGTGGTCTGTGTACCGAGAGGGGCTAAACTTCACAGTTAGAGGCTCATTACGACACATTGGTAGCATCGTTTTTGACGAGACCTCCGAAAAACTTTCTATGTGAATGATGCTGTTGATGCTACGAATCCAGCAGCATCTGGGCTCTCGGCCTTCGGCCGAATGACATATAATTGTATCTGCACGTATTTGTCAGTTTTTGTTGAAGGCCACACAAGGTGTGCCAGTTATCTAGTCTGTGAGGATGAAGCGGCTTCCCAACATTGTTTTGCGTCGAGCCCTCAGATAAGATGACGATCTAGTTTCGTTCGGGTGTTTACATAGCTGGCACTCTGGAGTATGTTGTGATCACATACTGTTCAGGAGTTAGTTAACTGGAATGTGTAGGGTAAATGTCCTTAAAATATGTTAAACGTTGACAGCGGATTTTGTTTTCGATAAACTTGTTCAATGTTCACCAGCCGTCTTCAAACGGCGTTCCTGGAAACAGACTGGGTTCTTGTGCATTAATTCACCCATTATGAAATTTTATACCATTCAATGACCACACGGGTTTCGGTACACAAATAATTGTAAGTGTCTAGCTATCAGGGTGCAATTTTGTTGGGTGCAGTTTTGTTGTTTTTTGTGGGCCCTAAAAATGACCTTGATGCTGGTTTGTGGGTTTTGTGGGCCCTTAAAAAAGCCGTGAGGGGAACAGATTACCAAGGATCGCTGAAGCTGTGCACATATCCAAACATACACATATTGTTCGTTTGTAGCTGGACAATTTAAAGAGGAGGTCAACATTCTGTCATGTCCTGCAGAATATTGTCGAACGGGTCTAACTGACGGACTTTATTCTGATGTCGCCACTGAAACTCACACATGTAGGAATCTATCATGTGTCTGTGTGCTCCGTTTTTGTTAGGGTTAGGGTTAGGTGCCCTCTAACCATGTGCCAGAACGAACATAAATGTCCTGCTGACATGTGCGACATCTCTAACGATTGTGGCGAACTGTGAGAGACAAAGTCAGAACATGATTTTTAGCACACAGTCGGGCGGTGTGTATATTTCGTCTTTCCTGCAAAAACTGCACACAATTTATGTTTTTGCGTGTCAAGTGTGACAACTGCAATAAATCCATCTTCCACGACCGGTGTTAGATCTGAGAATGACATGGACATAGGTTTACCGCGCGAATTGAAGACGCGCAAATTGAAAAGTATGGTGCTTCGTGTGGCTACATTCTACTAGATTTGACCTATTATAATCCGTGGGTGAATTAATGCACAAGTACCACATGATCTATTAGTGTAGAAAATTATATAGAAAATAGGGATCGCAGTGGGAAGGCAAACTCAGTACGCCAAAAATCCGGGCGAAATCTGATGTATCCGGTCGAAAAACGCAGATTTCACACAGCCTCGCTTTAAACATCAACACGTCGTCACAACGTCTTTTCCAGGACGGGTGCCGAAGAATAAATGCCGCAACAGAAAACATAAGAAATAAAGACGAAACTGTTCACAAATTATACGTTGCGCTAATAGATGTTCTGACATTCAAAAAAATCCAGTTAGATATTGTCAAACACACCGACTACACATTCAAGAACAGAAATACAATGATCGCTATTACTACTAGATAAGCAATACACTGAAGACACAACACGATAAACAACCACACAATACAACAAACAGCGATGTTTTATATTTTAGCACATATACAATCTTGCGGACGACACAAGAAGGTATAAGGCCAAACACCCACTCATCTATAAGATGTAGAAAAACATAACCTCCCCTCAAATAAATACGAGCCGTGCTGGTAAATGAGAACAAAGTTTACTCTGTGACCCTAGTGTGAGACAAGTTTTTATAGATGGTTCGCTAGATAAAGGACGAATTCCATCCCCGACGACATCCAGTCTGCACTGGCTAATATTGACACGATCGACGGCCATCGCCAATCAGAATCATGTATGCACACTGAAATATTCAATGCCTAATTGGAGAGCTACATGGAGTTAAATACAAAACAGATTTCCTATGTTTTGTTTGGGTTAATTCTGCACTTCGCTAAGCTCTTCGGCATCATTAACGTCAAACTCCTCGGGGACAATGAGGAAAACAATGAGGAGCACGTCAACGACAAAAGACGATAATACGATTGGTTACAGTTCTCACGTGGGCTGTTCTGTAGAGTGAAGATCCGTCGATGGGGATGGGTGAAAATTGCTTTTTGGGCGAACTCGGCGCCTAATCATGATTTGAATAAAAATAGATTGGTGTCTAGTGGATTTGCCACGCGTCAGTGAATTTCTGAGGTGTCATGCCAAACGCCTTTTTTCTTTTGAAAATAAAACGATCTAATCCCCTTAAGGGTTTGTCCGGATTCACCGAAGGAGAAAGTACAAACTTGTCCAAAGTGGAATCGCATTCTCTGGTCAGAAAGTTTACAGGAAAAGGGCGACGTACGCTATACTTTTGAAACCGCCGAATCTATGCTTAAATTCCATGGGTACAACTCAGCGGCTGGCTGTGAGTAAGGTCTCAACAGTTGATGTGATTATACTCCAACGTCATTGTTATTGTCCATTGTTCGCTCCTAACAAAGCAGAGAGCTACCGCTGCGACTGACTTGTATCAGGATGTCTGTGTTAAAGTACTTTGCGCATTATTACAACAATTTCATAAACCAGATGATAATGTATGCGGGATACACGTATCGCGTTTGGTGCCTTTTGCTTGGAAAGCTGGGAGTGGTTCCATGTCTTGTCTCACACGGGTGGCCATTTACATATTGCTGCTAAGAAATAGTCACACAAGTGGCGCTCCCGGAGGACTGAACATAGCCACTGTAACCTGTCAAGTTCCTCATTGTTGTTTGCGAATGCCCACAATGAGTAGGTTTACTCTTTTGTACGCCCTGAAAAAAGACGTTAAGTGGCTGGTTGCAATAGCTTTCCTCACATCCCGAGAATGCTGGTGAAGATGGACCGTAGTTCTCCAGGCGATTTTGCTTGGCTTGACTTCATCTCGGTGTCCCTCACTACTACGGAGATCACGCCGATCCCCCACCTTTTTAGCCAGACTGCCAAGAAGAACAGTCCATTTCCAGGAAGCACTAAATGAAAGTCAATGTGGGGGTCTTGGCCAGTATATTCTCTCTGACCCTACTAACATGTTTGATCAACATGTTGGGCCTGACTAGACGTTAGTCTTCCTGCTCCGCTCTGCTCATAAAAAGGCGTTTAAATTAGATTCTGAACGGGGACTAGCAAGCTCATCGAGTAAAATACTTTATATAAAAGCCACCATTGCAAATTTCCAGACACGGACTTCCTGAAAGTAGGACCTTATACTTCACGGGGAACAGAAAGGTGAAGGGAACTAAGAAATAATACATGACATACATGAAGCCACATGAATGACCGTGAGATAAACTGGACATTAATAGATGTACTTATGACGTAACCTTATGTTAAAGTAAGACATACACTTAATGAAGTGTAGGGGACGACATGTAAAGATGGTTGGAAAGTATAACAGATAAATAACTACAAAAGTTGAGATAAATGGTATGTTTATGTTAACTCTCTGCTATCAGTGTCAGACATGGATTCTCACCAAGACACAAGCAAGAATAACCGTGAGCTTTGAGCTGTTTCAAAACGCTGTCCCGCTCACAATTCAGGACATTGTACGAAATATTGAAATGTGGCAGAGTGTGTATGCAACAGCGTGCATGAAATACATAGGGCGGAATAAAATAAAACTGTTAGGACACCTGACAAGAATGCAACCAAAGTTACTAACTGCGCGGATGTACAAAACCAGGCAAGTGGGTTGCAGACAAGATGGATAGACCGTGTTAGTAAGACACAGAAGAAACACGGAATGACAGAGCTGGTGACACGTCTGACACACGACAAAAAAAACGACACCTCCATACTTCACCTACCGACACCTCCCACGTCTTATATCGACACAAGTAGGTAGACAATAAAGAATTACCACTATAATGTAAGTTGATCAGACACCTCTAGGAGCCATACATGTAGGCGATGGACATTTAGAACCACAAACGATTGATAATGTAGGTATTGGTAGTATTGGTATAGGTATTGGTAGTATTCGTAGTATTGGTATAGGTATAGGTATTGGTAGTATTGGTATTGGTATAGGGATAGGTGGTATTGGTATTGGTAGTATTTGTATAGGTATTGGTATAGGTATTGGTAGTATTGGTATAGGTATAGGTAGTATTGGTATTGGTATAGGTAGTATTGGTATTGGTATAGGTATTGGTAGTATTGGTATTGGTAGTATTGGTATAGGTATTGGTAGTATTGGTATAGGTATAGGTAGTATTGGTCTAGGTATTGGTAGTATTTGTAGTATTGGTATAGGTATTGGTAGTATTGGTATAGGTATAGGTAGTATTGGTATTGGTATAGGTAGTATTGGTATTGGTATAGGTATTGGTAGTATTGGTATTGGTATAGGTATTGGTAGTATTGGTATTGGTATAGGTATTGGTAGTATTGGTATAGGTATTGGTATAGGTATTGGTATAGGTATTGGTATAGGTATTGGTATAGGTATTGGTAGTATTGGTATTGGTATAGGTATAGGTAGTATTGGTCTAGGTATTGGTAGTATTTGTAGTATTGGTATAGGTATTGGTAGTATTGGTATAGGTATAGGTATTGGTAGTATTGGTATATGTATTGGTAGTATCGGTATTGGTATAGGTATTGGTAGTATTGGTATAGGTATAGGTAGTATTGGTATAGGTATTGGTAGTATTGGTATTGGTATAGGTATTGGTAGTATTGGTATAGGTATTGGTATAGGTATAGGTATAGGTAGTATTGGTATTGGTATTGGTATAGGTATTGGTTGTATTGGTAGTATTGGTATTGGTATAGGTATTGGTAGTATTGGTATTGGTATTAGTAGTAATGGTATAGGTATTGGTAGTATTGGTATAGGTATTGGTAGTATTGGTATAGGTTTTGGTAGTATTGGTATTGGTATAGGTATTGGTATATTGTAGTATAAATGGGTAACGTCCCTCCAGCCAGGGGCCAGCTACCATGTTAGTGAGCAGACGGCTGCACATAATTATTTATAGCCAATGCATTTATATCTTGATGACCAGTTCCTCAGCGTAGCTGTGGACACCAACTTCGTCTTGGGTCACAGAAGTGCAGTTGGTGGTAAGTACTCCTCTAAAGGCGTTTCTGGTGTTGTTGCTTACATCAGCGGAGTCGATAAACTCATTGGAGGTATCCACTACGATCTATTTTTACCTCGGGAGTACCAGATTGCTTTCGCCGTGCTCCATCGTTGCGTCGAAACATGTGAACTGCCCATTTATAGTATGCATTGTCTGCATGATAGTAACAACAATACGTAATAAACGATAATCGACATCCTGTAAAGTGATGTCTCTGCATTGAAGGTTGGCTGCAATGGATGTCCACCATCCTTTGTTCCTTGCCTTCAAGGTACACTATGAAATTATGTTATTAGTCCATCTCTTGATGTTGTCCCACCTAGAGCGTTGTCTTTCTTCTGCCATCCTACCTTTCCCTCCAATATTGATATCAGCAGTTTTTAGTGCCTCTTTATATGTACAAAATGTTTGATTTGCCTAATGTGTACGTCTTTCCCTATCTCAAGTCCCATTCATAAATTATTTCAGTACTTTTTTATGTTATTGATTTTCTCTTCACGAAATGCGACAACTTCTTCTTGTATATCCACATTTCAAGGTCCTCCATTTTTTCATCCAATTATAACGATCACGTTATAAAAATCACATTTGTGCCGTGAAGTCATAAAGGACACAAGTTAGTGATTGGTTGGACGTTCGAAGTAGCTCTAGAGTTTCTCAATATTTAGCGACAAGCTGGATAAGGTCAGATACACGAAGCCATCATAATGGCCAACAGTCAGCGGGCCTCTTAGTTTGACCGTTACTTCATTTTATTTTTAACACAAGAAAACATTTTTATTCATAAAAATTGATAATAACAATAGTGTTGATCAATAATCAGGCCTGAACTAACTGACTGAAAAGTTTATAAAGTCATTCTAGGCCAGGGGATGATATTTCGATTTGTCTGGCGGTCAAATATTATCGACATGTGGACCATATCACCGCAGTGGGTCGTGTGTTTCTGATCCCTTGTCTTTCCTGTAGCGGTTGTACTGCTGAATGTAAGCTATGAAATTATAGTAATCGCTTTTGCTGAAATTACTATTGAAAGCTTTCAACGCTGAATTAATATTATTCTCGGCGATGTTTCGTTGCTGTCAAGTTACAGTGGTTCTTCTAACATCCCGAAGCATACTGAAGAAGCGGGGCCTAGATCCACTTAGTTGAAGTGCAATTGTGCAGCTTCCCAGTAGACGCACAACTATTGAGATCACATTGTTGATCATCACCTAGTAGACCAGGCTGCTGTGACAGTCTGTTTCTATGAACACTTTGAGGAAGTAAGGGGCAGTTTTTGATTAGTTTGTTTCACTTGATCCTGTCGTTATTCTTGACCCCAATATAGCATGTGATCGGCGTGTTTAATGGTGCACTGACAGAATCATCCGACCTGGACCACACCATAAAGCACTTGAGGTAGAGGCTAAAATTTCACTCATGTCATGAACCACCGTTTCACTCCAAGCAATAAAACAGACACCTGGGAGGAGAAAATGTAACAGAGCGCCATGAAACTATCCAGGACAGATGGGGACACCGCAGAGAATACATGATATCGGTCAATCCTTGACTGATGGTGGGAAACGCCTTGTAGTAAGACCTCACACAGGCAAAGCTTTACGATTTCCAACACTACCAAATGCAGAATGCAAACTCTATACTGTTTGGTAGACGTAATAAAGAGAAAGAATAGCTTTGATGCTGGAAATCATACAGCCGTACATTCACTATGCCTAATAAGGCACGGGAAGGAAATCATCCGCAAACTTTTTACTAATAGCAAAATGAAGGTCCGAAAGTAAACAACGGAATACATCTTGTAAGGGTTGACCTAATAATTTGTGTATACCAGACATTCAGGCATTCGTCTCTGCCTGTTTGAATATCAGCATTCCAATAGTTCCAGAAAGGCCTTGACCCACTTTTGGACTGACAGAGTTAGTACGTTGTCAGTTGTACAAACATGAAGCAGCCAACTGTGTATTTGTCGTCTTGAATAAAACATAACAAATTGTATTTGCTAACTCCTAGCTTCGGAGTTGTGAACCTTTTTCAATATAAACTCCCACTGGATTGGCCAATATGTCCCCATTCACCTCGCGTCGGAATGCAGAAATGACTCTCATTACCAGCCCTAGTTCTACCAGTATGACTTTATAGTTTGACTGCAGAAATACATTTTTCAACACCAGCCTTAGTTGTACCAGTATGACTTCATCGTTTGACTGCAGAAATGACTCTCATCACCAGCCCTATTTGTACCAGGATGACTTTATCGTTTGACTGTAGAAATAACTGTCATCACCAGCTCTAGTTGTACTAGTATGACTTTATCGTAGAACTGTAGACATGAGTCCCACCACCATCCCTAAATAGTACCAGTATGACTTTAAAGTGTGTCAATTGCTTGACTTAATTTTACATAATGATAGCTACGAACAGAACTGCTATCAAGAACACTGACAGGTTGAATCATATTTATGGGATCAAGATGCTGAGCAGCGCATGAACTGCAGTGATCAGCGACCCATAGCTAACTGCTAGCGTCAGGGCCAGCGAACCAGAGCTGCCAAGACCCGTCTAAACCCTTCTACACCTTCACGCGATGATCCTGGATAAAAGGCTGCAGCAGGGCAGACTGGCTAAGGAGAAGGGATCGAAAAGGGAATGCTAACCCGGTACTAACAAAAGGCTTGCTGAAGTCGAATGTGTTGGACCAAAAGGTGCAAATATGACAGTCAATCTGTAAACTACGACACAATGCATTCCGTTCTCTGGGCTACATTCTGCTACTTGAGCCCTTCTAGGGTTTGGAAGCGGGAGATTGAGAACGAAGGAAGCCAAGCCAAGACAATCATATTTATTTATAGAAAAATGGAAATTCACCAAAGTACAAGCTCTATATATATTTACAGAGATCGAATCACCTAATGTGACATCTTTACACTGGTTTATACGACTCTGTAAAGTCAATCTGTATACAACCAGTTTCTTGGAAGGTGGTTAACCGATGTGCGAGTCCATCTTAATAAACTCAAACAATACAGCTATGCGGACCCGTAGCCAATTATACGCCCTCTATATGCTGCTCTTAACAAACCAACCGGCGGGAGGGTACAAATAATGTTTGGGTAGATTTTTAGCTAGAATTTGTGTCCGGGCAGCGGCCGGAAGAGACACTTTTTTCAATTTATAACTGCCAAGGAATTGTAAATGTGCTCGACACTGGACACTGGAGGCCGATCTCTCTATTCAGAGATCAGGGGATATTTGCCAGAATGTCCATGTAAAAAATTCCGGTCTGCACCGTGGTTCGAACCCACGACCTCCGGCTGCTGACGCGGAAACCTTACCTCGAGACCACTGAGTTACATTTATACTTCCAAGCCAAAAGCTGAGATTACTACTATAGAATTCCGCAGGTTTTTGATTAGTAAAATGAGATGCCATTTCTTCAAGTACATCTTCGCTAATTGAAACTAGTAACCAGTGTTTATTTTGTCTATCGATCCGCTATCCTTAAGTGTCTTTCCTGTCGTTCTTTTCGATGATAAGAGAAAGAAAAAGCTAGTTATTAATAGTTGTTCTCCGTTCACCAACAAGATTGAGAGATTATGTGCACCACGCATATGGACCATCACTGTACTCCAGGGAAAAGGATATTCACGGATTCAAGCATCTTTTGACTACCTTGCATTAGACAACACTAATAATAATAAAAATGTTCGTTTAGGCGTCTGAGGCCTGATGCGACGGTCGGTCACATCCATGACCCACAGCTATGGCGTGGTTCCAGACCTCGTCCAGGGCGCAGGAGGAGGTTGTTACTTGCTGGAGCCATATTGTTCGGAGACGGCCTCTTATGTGCCTCCAAGCGGGGGGGGGGGGGGGGGGGGGAGGAGAAATTTTTGGTGCCGCGGAACGTCTTGTGTAGTATATTGTGGCCAGGGGATTCCTGGTCCAGCCGTACATCATGACTGAACAAAGAAACTCGGTGCCGGTCAAGTGTTTCTGAGATTGGGTGGAGGCCTGTTTCAGCAGAGACCTGCACATTGTGGATGTAGTCATGCAATCGACTGTCCACGATACGCCGCTGGCTGCGCAAGTGAAAGACAACCCTGCGTGAATGAATACCAGAACTCAAGTATTCAGGTACAATGCACGAAGAAGCTACTCGTGCTGAGTTATGTTAACTCTTGAAAAAGTTACTTTCGTAGTGGGTTACTGTGGCTCTTTGTACACCAGAAGTTAGACCGAAATCCTCCTGGCTGTAATGCAATGCGAGGTTCCTCGGTAAGCTCACCACTATAGGGATTACAGTGTCGGTTCTCAATTTAATAGGTTGCTGTGACGTTGCATGTTTGCATGAGCACGAGCGAGGCCATGATGTGTAGTCTTGATCAGTATGTTTCACTTGACTGATTACGCCTCGTTCCCAGTTATTAACAGTAACACTAATAATAGGACAGCTTCTTAAAAATTGTCAAATGCTTTATCTTTAACACCCATAATTGCGTTTTTGACATTGTCTAGCTGCTTTCCTGTGATATGAAAGAAATACTTACTAGAATTTTGGCTAAGTAAACAATCGAAAAGGTGGAATTCTTCAGGAACTATGCTCGCGGGCGGGAAGGCCTAGTGTAGGGGATAGTGGAACAGTTCACAAGCAGAACTTGATTGACTTCGGTTTCATGATCAAGCAAGATATGACTCCAGTGGGAAGGGAACCCATTTAAATGATGCTGAAGTAGGAAGGAATGGACGCAAAACAAACACAACGCACGGCGAGTTAGGAAACAATGGAAACAAATGATGGACAAAAACATTTTCAGAGACGAGATGAGACTGACGTCTGGTCAGTCAAAATATACTGATGGACTTGCATGCAGTTCTCACTGGAAACATACTTTTTCGTGGCAGACTGGCTAACAAGGCCGAGGATCGACGTGCTCCACGTAGTAGTGAGCACCACGCACATCACGTCAAGGAAAAGACAGCTTCAGGGGCAGTTACCCCGGAGAAGCACTTCCTTATAAAATGCACACTGCTTTGTGCATTAGAGAAATAAGACAAACGCAAAAAAACAACAACAACAACAACACAACAACAACAAATATTAGCGTTTTATGTGGTCTTCGACAACTTGTCTTAAGTCAACTAACACTGTAATCATATTGTTTTATGTGGTCTTCGATAACTTGTCTTAGGTCAGCTAACGATGTAATCATATTGTTTTCTGTGGTCGTTGATAAACTGGTCTAAAGTGGACTTCTCTTTCACCTTTCTTTTGAGGTCAATATTATGGTGATTCTGGTGAGGACTTCAGGATCTCTTGTGAGAAAATCACAAATCCAATTCCAACTTCAACCCATTTTAATGGTAAATGTATCCCGTGAAACCGTCTATATCGGTGTTAATGAACTTCAAAGATTCAATCCTTACAACACACACACACACACAGTAAAGAAAAAGGAGTGAGGAGAGAAACAAATAATAATTTTTAGCTATGCTTTATTTTCTATGTACAACATAACAAAACATGGTTATTATGATTTAACTAGTATTTAACAGGTTAATAATGACAGACGTTTCTATAGGTCAATCATAATACAATTTCTTTTAAATTGAAATGGTTGTATATCATACAACTTTAAAAGTAAAAGAAATGTTAATATTGCTGTAATCGAACCATCATCGTTTCCTAAATCTCCCACTACATCGATCTTATCATCTGCACTTACAAACTTGTGAAAAGAATGATTGTGTAAATGCGTGGAATTGTGTGACATCAATCAACAAGTTACAGGCTATATGTAAAGGTGCGAATTTTGTGTATGGTGACCGGAAACCTGAAAAGACAAGTATTGTGAACAAGAATACTTTCTAACGGGAGATTCTTAGTGGTGGAGTGGTTAGAATGTCTGATTTTCATGATAAAGTGGTAAGGATCTATCCCCGGTCGCAATCCAATCCATTTGACTAATCTTTAAATGGTTACATGACACATTTAGGTAAGCCAAGGCAGCGAAGAAGGAAACTGGTTCCCTAATTTTATTTAAAAACTGAGACAATGATGTCAAAAGTGTCAGTTTACTAGAAGAATCAGCGTTATTGCACACGGTTTAACCCACAAGTGTTTTGTTCTTCTCCATATTTTTGGAGGATCGCAGCACAATGGACGGACTCCCTAGCACTGGCGAGGATCCCGCGATAGATTGGGTAGATTGTTAACATAATTTTGAATGTTGCTGGGACAGCGGCCCTCTTTTCAATTTCCAAACTGCTGGGTGATTGTTAACGTGCACTACACTGCACACTAACCTCCTATCTCTACTACCAAGAGATCCATGGAAATACCATATAGTCAATGTGAAAAAATCCCGGTCTCCAACGTGACTTGAACCCGTGACCTCCAGCACATGAGACCGACGTCTTACATATGAGACCACTTAGTCTCCAACGTCATATCCGGGTCAGTATCTGGTACAGCACTACAATTTTCGTATCCTAGCCAAGAGAAAAATGTTAAACTGAGTTTAATAGCGACCTACGAGAGACAACAACACGATTATTCATTGCAGTTCTTATTTTAAACTATGTTGGAAAGCAGTGATAATTGTTACTATATGTATTTTGTCCTCTTATGTAATCAGTTTGAAGTCTCAGATGTGGTCAATGACTACACAATTACTTATCAGACTTAGGGTACATAATATATGGGACATGTGTGGATGAATTGTTCTGTCCTGATCACCGTGTGGTTTATCGTGATGTGCTGGTCTTTTCCTTTTTTTTGGTGCTCTTTTTCGTTTTCCATTTTTTTTAAATTACTTTAACAGGTGACGGTTGGTTCTCCAAATAAAGTGTGCTGTAGGTAAGCGTTCTTCAGGGCTTCCAAATAGCTTTGTGCAGAGATTCTTCTCAGAGGATCAGTACACAATTGGCTAGGCAGGTAACAGTCTTGGCTTTATATTCAGTTACCCGTGCTTCATGTCTGCATGGGTGATGGAGCCAATTTTAACTTGCGTGTGGCCATTCAATCTGTTATGTCCCTTTCTCATGCAGGACATGATCACAAGGTCCGCTCGATCGATGCAGTGATAGTAGCCAGGAGAGCAGCCATAGTGAGACATGACTAATTTACTGAGTTTTCCATCCACTCGGTACCGTTAAACGGCTTGAAAAGTCTAAGTTTAATTTCTTAACTTAACTTAACTTAACGTCTTTATACTGGTTTAGAAGACTCTGCAGAGTCTGTATACAACCAGTTCCATTTACATCACCTTCCTCTAGAAGCTGTACGCATCCAATCTGTTCTTAAATGCATTGACCGTCCCAGCCTCCACCACCTCACTTGGCAATGCATTCCAAGCATTCACAACTCTCTGGCTAAAGAAATACTTCCTAATATCTAATCTGGACCTCTCCTTAGTCAACTTGTAGCTGTGCCCTCTTGTCCTTGTTGGTGGTTGTACTTTTAAAAAACTTGTTATAGTCTACTTTATCCATTCCTCTGATCATCTTACACACCTGTATTAAGTCACCACGAATTCTTCTCTCTTCTATACATTGTAGGCCGGTTCTTTTTAATCTTTCTTCATAACTGTAATTCTGGAATCCCACTATCAGCTTTGTTGCTATTTTTTGTATTCTCTCCAGCATGTCTATATCCCCTCTCTGATAAGGACTCCACACCAAACACAGTACTCCAATCTAGGTCTAACTAATGCTTTATACAGTTTGACTATCACCTCCTTGCTCCTATGTTTAATATTTCTTTTTATCATACATAACAATGCATTTGCCTTTTTTACTGCTACCTGAACTTGCTCCCTCACCTTACATGTATGATCTATTATAATCCCTAAGTCCCTTTCTTTATCTATCTTTCTAATATTGTTCTCTCCCATTCTGTAATTATGTTCCATATTGGATCTACCCATGTGCATGACTGTACATTTATCTACATTAAACCCCATTTGTCAGATTACAGACCATTCTCGAATTTTATCTAAATCCGACCTCAATATATCCACTTCTGCTTTAGATGAGACACTACTGCATAGTTTTGTGTCATCAGCAAATTTTGCAATAATGGATCCCATACCTATGTCCAAATCAATTATATATATCAAGAATAAAATTGGTCCCAAAACCGAGCCCTGTGGCACTCCACTTTTCACTTCACACCACGCAGAGTACTCCTTATTTATACCCACCCTTTGTCTTCTTCCCGTTAACCAATTGGTCCAAGTATGTTGTTTCTATTGTTATAAGCACATACGTGTTGTTATAGGATTACTCTTATGTCATCTATCGCTCTAACATATAATCTTCAAAATGTTTGTAAGCCAGATTTTCTTGCACCGTATACGTGCAGCGTGAGTTGATTAGGCTGCATTCTGATTGGATGGGCGAACCATCCTATTTTCGGTCTATAAATGTATTTAACACAATGAGTAGTTCTCGCCAGTCTTTTAACGTCACAATTTCGTGTATTTCACCATAGATATTCCAGATATTTCCTTTCACATGTTATAATTACTATCGTCTGTGTGTAGTACAGGACCACGTTTGGCATTAGTAGCACATAGTTGGTACCAACATGTTTATCAGTTCTTGCTTTGATACCAATGTGATGTTTGTGATTTTATGTAGTGGTGACTGTTGATACGTCCCAGATGAAGGACATTATAATATGAATTAATGAGACATTAGTTAGGATACTATATATGGAAAAAGATATTAGTCAGTAGTTAAAGCAGAGACAATTAATGCATTTAAGAATAGATTGGATGCACATAGCTTTTAGAAAAAGGAAATCTAAAAGAAACTGGTTGTTTACAGGCGCTGCAGAGTCTTCTAAACCAGTTTAAAAACGTTACGTTACGTTATTAAATATAATTACAATAAACAATATTGAGAACATTAGATATTGTTAGCAGACACATTATTCAGGATATTAGGTAGCGTTACAGGGAAAATCACTGGGCATATTTTGTATGGTTGGATGACAATAGTAGAGACATTATATATGGTTAAAAAGAACATTAGTGGATAAATTGGATATGGTTAAACGGAATATTAAATGGAACATTAATTATCATTAAAGGGTAAATTAGTTAGGACTTTTATGTGACTAAATGGAACATTAATTATCATTAAAAGGTAAATTAGTTAGGACTCTTATGTGACTAAATAAAACATTAATTATCATTAAAAGGTAAATTAGTTAGGACTTTTATGTGACTAAATGAAACATTAATTATCATTAAATGGTAAATTAGTTAGGACTTTTATGTGACTAAATGGAACATTAATTATCATTTAAGGGTAAATTAGTTCGGACTTTTATGTGACTAAATGGAACATTAACGGGGACATTCTTCTTCTTCTTCTTCGTACGCTGTCAGATGTCAACCTGTATTTTTTCGAAAAAAGCAGGGGTCATCCTGAGGCTGTCGACACTGCCGTAGAGCGTGTCTAGTGTTGCCACTGGTGATGGCAACATGTGCTTTATCTGGTCCTCGTTTGTCGGGCAGTTTTGCAGCAGATGTTCAGCGGTCATTTTCCCGGTGCCACAAGTGCATTCGTCAGTGCCACCTATCTTCAGTTTATTGAATAGGTGGTACCTCAGTCTGTTTTATCAAAGTTCGCCAAAGTTGTCCATGCCGCAATGCCATACTCGAGAACTGGTCTCACTCTTCCAGTGTACAGTTTCTTTAGTATACTTTCGTCTGCTCCCCAGCTTGTGCCAGCATGTTTCCTCATGATTGCCATTCTGTGTCTGGCTCTCATTCGGTTTCTCTCGATCTGACTTTGCCATGTCATGCGCCGATCAAATGTGACTCCCAGGTAGTTTGGATTGTCGTTTGGCCGCAAATATTTCTAACGGGGACATTCAATATAATGCAAAATAACGTTAGTAAAGGCACTGGATAAGAAAATTTGTAGGGTCATTAATTATGTTTGTAAGTAAAAAGGCAGACATAAATGAATGGACACGCGTTGAATGGTTATACCAACATGATGTCCTTTGTTGCTGTTTATAGAAACAATGAGCTAGACATCATGTCCGCGTCACTCATAAATACCAGCTACAATTTCAACAGAATGGAAATTGTGGATTCCTGGACGCTGTAAGACACAAGGAAATGAGGAGGCAGATAGATTGGCTAAATGAGGAGGCAGATAGATTGGCTAAATGAGGAGGAGATCAAATTTAAACTGAAAACATCTGCATTAAATTAAATCAAGATAATTAAAACATTAACTTGACAAGGAAATGGAACAGAGGACACACAAGATATGGTATAGCAGAAGCATACAACTCTATGCCAAGAAGGGGTCAAGTGACAATATTGAGACTTTTTGCAAGCCTCTGCAGACTGAAAAGCTATATTTTCAACAAACTAAAAATCGAGCACGCATACATGTGGCAATTTTGAGAGGATAAGCAAACAGTTCAACATGTTCTACGAATCTGTCGGCTCCACGATAGGAGCAGAATGATTACAATTGGCTCTCCCAAACAAATTGCGAAATAAAATGTATGGCAATGAGAAAAGCTTGAGAAGAAAAGCTCGGTTTATGGGGGAAATATATGAGATTATTGAAGAGCTAGCGAGGAAGAAGAAGAAAAAGAAGAAGAAGAAGAAGAAGAACGCGAAGAAGAACGAGAAGAAGAAAAAGAAGAAGAAAAAGAAGAACGAGAAAAAGAAAAAAAAAGAAGTCAAGAAGAAGAAGAAGATGAAGAAGAAAAAGATAAAGACAAAGAAGAAGAGAAAATTAAACAACTCTCCCGAATTCTTCACTGACGTAGCTCTTCTTATATCCCAGTCTTGCTGCAGAAGGTGGACCTGCTGTAGTGCAGTGCAATACCTCTCAGCAGCAGACCATCACGGGAATCACAGTGTTGTTCGCATTCTTGTTGGACAGACGGTTGAAACACAAAATGTTTCAAGATGCAGGGTGAGGACATGAGAGAATGTCTCGGTCAGTATGTTGTATTCTACCTTGATGTTAACCCTTGCATCCAAATAAGTTCTTAGTTCTTAGTCGACCTGTACTTCTACGGGGGCTGATGTCCCTGTGCAGGTCACAGCTCTGGTATGAGCTGGATGTAGCCAAGAGAAGGGTTTCCTGCTTAGCGGGCTAGGCTCAAGCAGCTTAATACTCCGCTGCGTTTGGACAAGCGCTTATTGAGGGTGGTTATCGATGTGTGAGTCCATCTTAATAGACTCAAACACTAGAGTAAAGTAGAGCCACATCCTTTTAGACGCCATCTTTGCTGCTCTGAGTAAGCCACCTAACCATGGCCGGTGTTTTGCTATGTCACACAGTAAGTCGCCTCTTACGACATTCTATTTGTGGGGCAGTGGTGCTATTCTTGCCTTTGTTATTCACAAGACATCGACAGACAACTCAGGTTATAAATTCAAATAAGTGAATCAGCAATATGCACATAGCTAGACTTTATAACCAAATATTCGTCAAGGCAGGAGCGTATTTGAGAAAATATCGGGATTGTGCAATCAACAGGACACAATAACTTTCCATTCCATAACATTTGCCTTCAGATAAGAGTGACTGGATACCTTTGAGTCTGCTTGGAGTGTCGTGCTGTCGAATCTGCTTAACAAAACAATAACACAATCAGAATGTAACAGAAACAACATTAAGACGGCGTGCAAGCTAAACCAATCTGTCCCGTGACTGAATGCCCGGCTTGATATTTCCTTCTCAGGGACCTAACAATCATTATACCCAAGGCATTCTGTAATGGAAAGTTTTCGTGACCTAGCACCGCAAAGGCCGGGCCCCTCGTGGTTGGTTCATTATCTCCGGTGTCGTATATAATAACGCACCGATATGACTCCGACGAATCAGCGGGGTTTAGAGTACCTTTGCGTGCAAATTTTATGAAGACATGATGAAGACGGTCTGTAGCTGTCGCTCACTATGGCAACCTGTCTAAGAACGTTGCTTTTATTATGGTATGTTAAAAATAATATTTAATTTTTCCAGACTATAAAGAGTCTTATAAATTATACGAAGCTCTTTAAGACTCGGAAGTAAAACTTCCATATTTTGTCTATGGTCTACGACTGTTCATTTTTCTTTTTCAATCAAATGTTTTTTTTCTCTTCTCTCATTCTTCTACGTTGCCTACTTCCATCAATTTGTATGGGTTTTTTTCTACTCTCATGTATGGCCTGCTGATGATGTGTCTTCATCTAACGCTATCATTTTCCCATTCCGTTTTTATAGCATTCAGTTCAGTTCATCCCGTAACCCATCAGGTCGTTGGAGCACACATGAAGACATGAAAATCCCACGCCAACCCTCTCTGTCTGTCGCCGCCTGACGTATCTCACCGTGACGAAGGCCTGACCACTCAGCGATGTTGTCCACCCATCTCTTCCTTGGACGTCCTCGCCCTCTCTGTCCCGGTACGGATCCAAAGAGTATCGAGTTGGGAATTTCGTTGGACCTCGCGACGTCCCCGCACCAAGCCATCTTTCGTCTTTTGATAGTTGTGAACAGATCTTCAAAAGGAGCAACAGCGTCTTCAACTCTCTGACGGATGTCTACGTTCGTGACACGATCCTTATATGTAACATTTAGGAGTTTTCTATAGCACCGCAGTTCCATTGCACGTATTCTGCCCTGGATATCTGCTGTAATGGTCCAGGTCTCGCAGGCATACAGAAATATTGACAACACCAAAGAGCGCAGTAGTCTGACTTTTATGCCGAGGGCGAGGCGCTTGTCTCGCCAAATAGGTTGCAGCCTAGTCAGCGCCGCTGTTGTTTGTGCTATTCTGGCAATTACCTCTGGCTTCGAACCCTCTTCGCTGATCAACGATCCAAGATATTTGAAACGTTTCACCACCTCAAGTACCTGCCAATTTGCTTCTATGACAGATTGAAACCCTGCAACGTTATTGGTCTTGAGTTTTGTTTTATCTGCATTTATTTCCATACCAAAACTCAGGGCCGTTCTATCCAATCTACCAATCAACTCCTGGAGTTCCCTCTCTGTGCCTGCCAATACATCAATATCATCAGCAAAGCGGAAGTTTGTGATAAGCCTGTCACCTATTGTAACCGTGCCAACATGTCCTTATAGCATTATTGTCAATTTATCTTCTTCTTCTTCTTCTTCTTCTTCTTCTTCTTCTTCTTCTTCATCTTCTCCTTCTTCTCCCATGTGGCCATGTATCTGGCCCTAATAAACCTTTTGGACTCTTCGAATGTCATACTAATATCTAGTTTGGGAAGTCTTGCAGCTTCTTTTGCAAGTCTGTCTGCCTCCTCGTTGCCTTGGATGTTACAGTGGGATGGAACCCACTGTACAACTACTCTTTTTGGTGCGGACTGCTGGCATAGTTGATAGAGTACTGCTCTTAAATCATTAAGTTCAGTATTTTTCTGGCTTTTTAGTGCCCTAACCACGGCCAGGGCATCTGTAAAGAGGACTATATGGCTTTCATTTTTATTTGCTAACATTATCCAATCAGTATATTCTGCTTGACCCTGACTAACATTTTCCGATCAGTATAGTCTACTTGACCTTGACTAACATTATGCGATAAGCATATTCTACTTGACCCGGACTAACATTATCCGATAAGTATATTCTACTTGACCCTGGCAAACATTATCCGATCAGTATAATCTGCTTGACCCTGACTAACATTATCCGATCAGTATAATCTGCTTGACCCTGACTAACATTATCCGATCAGTATAATCTGCTTGACCCTGACTAACATTATCCGATCAGTATCATGCAGTTGATAACTATGGTTATGGTGCACCAACTGACATTAGCAGCAGAGGTCAGCGACCCAAAGCTGACCGCTAGCGTTAGGGCCAGCGACCAGAACTGTCTATATCTCCACGCGGTGATCCTGGAATACAGAATGCAACAAGCCAGACTGACCAAGACAATGTGTCGAAGCGGGAAGGCTAACCCAGTACCCAAAAATGCCAGATAAAGTGGAACCAAACAGTGCGAATATCGCAATCAAACTATAAACTACGAAACAACGCATTACATCCTACTAATTGGAAAGTCCGATTCAGGGTTTTTTAGCGGGAGTTTGAGAACAAACGATCAAAAGAAAGAAGAATCCACGTAAGGTGGACGTTTTTTTTAAATTCTAAAGTAATATGTCTCTAACCTAAGGCCATGCAGTTGTTATTAACTGGCATTTTAATACCACAAAACAGAAAATACTAAGAAAACAACGATGGATGTATACTGCTCCTGCTATGTACCAGTTTTGACTTAAGAAACCGAGTCATGGGCAAATGCAACAATCAAGGAAAGTCAGCTCAAATGCGTTGGAAATAAGATTTCTAAGGAAGGGCTCCCAAATAGTAAGAATAGGCAAGGCCCACAATAAATTATTCTACAAGAAATTGAGTCCCAGCCCTTGCAGACTCGAGTGGAACAATCTGAGCTTCGGTGGCTGCTTGACCATACTTGTAGAATGAAAGAGGATCGGCTACCACAGCAGTCAGGGAAAGCACAGAGTCCATGATCCAGACCCCGAGGACGACCCAAAGTCTGATCTGATGACAAAATAAGAAAGTCCGTTAGATACAGTGGAAGAGGAAGACGGCAGATATAATGGTCTTGTGCTCTTTCTGGCAAATCTCAACAGTCGAGAGTTAGTTGTCCATCGTAGTCATGAGGTCGACATCATCAGATGATTTCATCTTGATGACGTAACTTGCGATGTATTTGGATTATAATGAAGAAGACACTGCGTTGGTTATTAACCTCACTCTCTGTTCCAGAGCAACATTGGACCAGTAACAAGACATAAGTCAAGACGACTGGAGGTAGATCAGAATGCAGGCCCTCTGGTCCCAATTCCGTTGAGACCAAGGGCTCGCTTGAAATCTTGCGGTATTCGATCGAACACAGCATCCGTTTATCGTTTTGAGAGGCAAATGTCTGACATCTCGACCACAGCGACCCCTAGAACTCTGCAGAGTCTGTAGACAACAAGTTTCTCATTCTATTTATGTCGTTTGGTCCCAAACTGACCATCGGACAATTGGCGTTCATGCCTCTTAAACCACAACCTGGCTGTCAAGATGGCGCTGACGTGGTCTAGGCATGTGGATCAGGAGTTTTTATTGACCACCTCTTTCCTGATCAAAGGACCAGTATTGATCCTCATCTTTAAACTAGCATTTGTTGTTTGTTGTGTCTTCTCTTACTTATATTGTTCTACGATTTTGTTCACTCTTCATTCAAGATTTCAAGATAATATTAAACTTTTTTCTTCAGTTCTGATCTTATTATGCGCACATCTTGTACTGTGCCTTGCTTCCGCAACTCAGACGTCCAAATGATGATTTCTAAAAACTATGCACAGTGCCCAGTTTGGCAGACATGGAGTTCTTTCTTGGTGGGATCGCTCCTCCAAGTACATAATGTAATGACAATATAACGTACTGCACACCTGCCAAGAAACGTACACCAACCAAATAGGTTAGCAGTTATAAGAAGCGACGTTCTGTGAAAGACACCATAGTTACATTTAACAATATATTATCACATGCTAAAGGATATAAATCAATCAAAACCTTTGGAGCATATGCCCTCAATATATAATTCTGGAACAAGTGTCAAGCTATGTATAACTTGGCCAACTTATTTCAACTGATGTCAAATGCAAAAGGGAGATCATTAAAATAATTGCAGTGGCAAAAAATACATTTAACAGCATGTGAGATACACTTTTGTCAAAACAGATATTTCAGATCTTGAAAATGAGAATCATAAAATTATATGTGCATTCAGTTTTATTGCATGGAGTAAAAACCTGGATCATGACAAATAAAATGGAGAAGCGTATGAATTCTTTGAAATGTGGGTATTCAGAAGACTTGGACGAGTTTCTTGGAAAGATCGGAAAACCAATAATGAGGTTCTGGAACAACTCCAGGTGGAACAGACACTTCTGAAGGAAATAAACATAAGGAAATGACATATTTTGGTCATGTCAAGCGCCATGGCAGTCTGCTAAATGTCATTTTGGGGGACAGAGAAGAGGGCCAAATGGCGACAGAGGTACAAATGGACAGACAATATCAGGATGTGTTCTGGACACAGTTTGACTGTGTGTACCAGCCTGGCGGGAGACATATGGAGATCCATTACCGTCAACCTCCGTTCCGTTTACTGCACTTGATATCCAAGTGTTTTCTGTTACTGTTATATCTGCTGCAATCTCTTTTCTCCTTGAGTATTTTAGTCTTTCTCAACTTATTCTGACTTGAGTATTCCTACAGTTCCTGTTGTGTGGTGATATTTGCTGTTGTTCGCAATGTGCGTTTTATCCAACTACAATGCTTTGTCCAACTTTTAGTGACGTCTGGTAGGTTCTTTCCAACAGTTCCACAAAAGAGATTGTTTCATACCTTCCTCATCTCTCTGCTCGACACAAGCATGTGTCCATAAAAGTGTGAACATATTTTACGGACTTTCTTACTCCCCACGTCACAGAGCCGTACAATGGGACGGACTTTACATTGGCATTGAAGATGTCTATAGTTGTTTAAATATTATTGGCTAAAAATTCTACATAATAAAATAGCCGGCCTGGCGTCAAGAAGAGGGCTGCCAGTAATTTGATAACGAGGCACATGTTCCTTGATGTGTGTTACCTGGTGCTGTTGCGTCATGGATACATCTAAACACCCCCCCCCCCCTTTTCCCCTTTCCCCAGTCAGACGGTGGATTAACTTGACATATATGCTATATCAACAGCAGGTGTGAAACACGTCTCCTACCCACCTTATCCAAACACACAGCCACTCAAACATCAGCTCTGAGTACCGAAGCCAAACTCCAACGTTATATATTCACATTACATTATCCAACTCATAAAATGACCGTACTTTCAACACAGACCGCACGTGGACGCATTTTCATTTGCGCGCCTGGCGGCTACATGACTCTCAGGTCTCCCTAGACGTCCCGAAACCCAGGCCGTCTCTTGAAACTCCGCGCTTGCCAGATTAGCGCTATGTCGCTTAGGGGATTTCCCCTTTACATTAGACGGGGGAAAACAAAAAGGGCCGTAACACAATGCCAGGCACGCAACAACGGAGTCGCCGATATCATGACAAAAAGAATAAGTGCTTAGTCAACCGTCGTTAATGGATATTTTATGGAACCGAGGAGTGGGCGGGATAGAAATCTGTTTCGAGAGCAATTTTCTGGAGTATCTGTTGATACTTTGTTTAGTGTCTGAAGTAACGGACTGAAGCATTATCCTGATTCCCACTAGAAGTACTTATGAGATTCATAATGAAACATGTTTACTACCGGTATCATTTTAGAATAACATGTTACATGATATCATCCTTCTCGGAGAGCGTCCTGAATTAGGACTTTGTGTAGTAGTTTACAGCAAGGTTGCGATATCTGCGCTTTTCGGTCCGATACATCCGATTTCAGGTGCCTTATTTTAGTATCGGGTTAGCCTTCCAACAGCGATTCCTATCTTTGACCAGATGTGACTAGTGACTAGTGCAGCCTGTTTCTAGGGCCGCCACGTCGAGGGGGAGTAGGGTGTTGGTCAGCTATGGTTCCAAGCAGGTGGAGATGAGTCGCTGGCTGCCGTCAGCTCACGCATTGCTGCAACTTGGCCCCGATGTGTGATAGATATCGAACCAAGATTGATCTTTATGTATAAGTAATTAAACGAGCGTTTGAGGAGCAGACTAATAAGAGCATTTGCTTTTCTCGGCACAGGTACCGGGTTCAGGACTAGTTATCGGCACGCTGCAGTAATTGGTATTGTGGTACACAAGAGACAAGCGAGGACGTGAACTAGTTACTAAATTTCAATTTAAAAAACTGAAGACTAGTACAAAGAAATTTCTATGACTTCATCCTTGACAGCAGGGTAAGGTTAAGTGATTGTCTGTAACATGCCGTTAAATAAGTATGAAACATCGAGGTGGTAGTCAAGTGGAGCCTGAAGAAGCAGCAGGGAATGAGCTGACAGCAGCCAGTGACTTAAATAAATACAAGAATATTACTGCAAACAAAGCAAGAGGATATTTCATTGCATTTGGATATCTAAAGAAATTAAGTCCAACACAAAAATACAGGTCGTCAACCCTAATTTAAAGCCCATTTTTTTCTTTTGTTTGTGGTTCTGACATATGTAAGACAACAAAAACAACACCATAAAGATATATTCATAGATGGATCCCTGCTAAGAATAGACGTATTGAAATGGCATGATAAGGTCACTGACACAGAACTGTTGGAAAGAACCAGATAGATGTAAAAGACAATAACTTGGGAAGAAAGCGCAGGCACTGTACCAGTATATGGGATATTCAAAAACCTGATGAAAGCATTTCAGGACAGTCTCTGTAATCTACAACCAAGAGAAGGAGAGGCAGACAAAATCACACATGAAGAAGACAACTCGTGATAGACATAAAGGAAACAGGGATGACGTAGAACAGGTGGCCGAGGAAAGGAAACCTAGCATGTGTTTAATGAAGACCAGTGCTCCTCATGGAGCTGAAAGGTTTTGATCGATATAAGTTTGATTCATATACTCCGAAAAAATATTAAAATTATTATTGAAAGATATAGTAAAAGTAGAAGACACACCGGGCATGAAGAAAATGCATCTATTAGTGGGAGAGGAGAGTGGCAGAAAAGATCCGTTCTGTTTGCACCATCTAGACAAGAGATAGAAAGATAAAAGACATTTGAGATCTGTTGCAGCCGACCTTCGGGTGTGGAGATGACAACTGATATGGCATGAAATATTCGTCATTTAGATACACGAGAAGCAAAGATAATGCTTTACGATGAAACAAGCAGATATGTCAACATCAAAACGAACAACGCCATGACAGCATGTTGGAGTCTTCGTTGTATAACACAAAAACATAAGCAGAGAACATACAGGAATTGCTTACTTGGTGACCGTCTGGGACTTACTCACAGAAAGCGTGTGTGGATTCTGGGTGTGCTGTGAGGTAACATGAAATATTTGCAGCACGTCATCAGCTCTAGAAGAAATGTAAAGAGCAGCGTTTTGACCTGTGCACAGTTTTGTGTACTTGGCTAAGGCCTTTGATGCCGTCAATAAGAAAGGGCTCTGACTAACCACAAGAAAGTTTGACTGTCGCGGCAGATTCATTACAGCTGTCCACTAATTTCATGATGGCGACAGTACTGCACGAAGAAGAATTGTCTGTAGCCTTCCAAGTCCCTAACGGTGTCAGACAGGGATGTATGATGACACTGGCACTTTAGCGCGGATATTCTTTGCAGCGATACTCTCTGACGCTTTACAAGGCACTGCTACTGGCATGCTTATCAAGTACAAGACACACGGCTCAACAACGAGTCGTCTGAAGTCTTACACAAATGGATTGAAGCCACTATCTTGGACCTCCTGTTTACTAACGACTGCGCCCTTAATATCTCACAGAACAAGATATGCAGCTCACCAGGTCCTGCCATCAACACTAGATAAACTGATGTACTCTTCCATCATTTTCATGAGAAACCATAAAGTGAACCAAACATGACTATATATAACCAACATCTCCAGGTAATCGATAGTTTCAGCTGCCTTGGCAGTACCCTAACCATGGACAAAAAATACCATCTCCGAAGTCAACAACGGGATTTGAGAAAAAAACAGTCAAAAAGAAAAAGACACTTTATTAAACGACTTTTCTTCTTTCTTCTTTGTGTTTAGTATCTTTTGGTCATGCTTTATTTGGCAGGTCAGTCGCCATGATGAAGTCTGTAGTCTTCAGCAGGTCGGAGCGGCTGCCTCACAGCTTTTGTCTCAGCACCCTCTGGCCAGGTCTGGTATCTCATTTTCCTATATATTGGGCATTCCTGCAGAGTGTGTTCAGGATTCTGGCTCCCTGTTCAACATGGACATTTATCGGTGTGTGAGATCTTTAGTCGGTATAGATGTCCTGGTAGTCTGCAGTGGCTGGTTCTCAGGCGAAATAAGGTAGTTTGTTGATTTCTTTTGAGTTGCTGAATTGCGTCTGGTGTATTGCTTATGTTTCTCTCTATTGGTTTATATACAGATTTCGCATGATGTTCTTGATCTCTCTGTATGGTACTTGATTAATAAATTGGGCCCTTTTCGCTGCCATCTTTTGCTAGAGCGTCAGCTATCTCGTGTCCTGTAATTTCGCAATGGGAGGGTAGCCACTGGAGCGCTTTTGTTGAGGATCTCTGGAGTTTTCCTAGTTCTGCTCCGATCTCTGATAACAGTGGTTCGTTGTTTGTTTTTTTGTATTACCTCTAATAGTACTCTGACGTCTGTGAATACAGCTATTTTTGTTGGTCATTGCCGTTCTGTTTGAAGTATTCTCAGTGCTTGCAGGAACGCCATAGACTCTGCTTTGTGGTTTGTGGACGACTTTCCTGTTGGAAGGGCCTCTTCTGTTATATTTTCACTTTTGTGTCTTATGAATATGCCTCCTTCCCCGTTTTGACCTGCCCCTTCTGCTGAACCATCTGTGTACAAATGTGTCCATTCCTTGGTATTATATTTCTGCTCAATCATCGCTTGCGCAAAAGTTTTCAGATCGTGGACACTGTATTGGTCTTCTCCTCTGGTTCCTGGGATCCGTGAACTTACTGCGATGCTGTTTATGTTGTAGCTTGGCTCTTCATAGCTGATAAGCATTTCTATTTTTGCAGGTTGGTTGGGTATTAGTTCTCCATATTTTTGGTATAGGTGGTTTGATATATGAATGAAGCTGGTTCTGCTTAGCCTATTTTTAACTGGGTGTTTCAGTTTGATATGGATGGGGTGATCAGGCATGCGTAGCATCTTTTCACTATGCGTCAGCACTCTTTCCTCTCGTCTAGTATTTAGGGGTCTTATATTTGTATATGTTTCCATTGTCTGGATTGGTGCAGTATTAATTCCTCCTGTTATTATCCTTAAGCCGGAGTTTTGAATTTTGTTTAGGAGTTACGTGTTTGTTTTTGATTCCGTTGGTCCAAGCTGTCATGCCGTATTCGAGTACTGGCCTGACTGTGCCAGTATGTACATTTTTAAGGATGTTTCTATTTGCACCCCAGCTTGTATTGGTCAACTTCATCATAAGGGATAGTTTTCTGGTTGCTTTTTGTTCTATCTCCTGTATGTGTTCCCTCCAAATGAGTCTCTTGTCCATTTTAATTCCAAGATATACAGGAGTATTTTCTTGTACAAGCTCTTTGCCATTTAGATTAAGTTTTATTTCTTCCTTTGTGTTGGATAGGGAGAAGTATGTTGCAACTATCTTTGTGATGTTATTCTGCAGTCCCCAATCTGTAACCCACCTTCTAACAGTGTCCAGTGCTGTCTGCATTCTGTTTTTAGCTGTTGGGAGTTTTTCGGCAGCAGTCCACATTGCGAAATCGTCAGCATGTAGGGCACTGGATGCTTTTTGGGAATTTTTCCTGCTATATCGTTTATGAACAGGATAAAGAGGGTAGGAGACTCCTTCCTGTGGTACGCATTGTTGGAGAGTTATTCTATAGATCATTGATCCATATGATATATATATATATATATATTGATGTTCTGTATCGGAGGAAGTGAGTTGAGTAGGAACTGGGTTTTTCAGATGTTTTATTAGTTTTGCGTTTACCATTGTTTCCATGACTTTTCCAACGCAGCTGAACAGACTTATTGGCCTATGGCTTACCTTGCTTGTCTTGTCCTGTTTTGGTTTTCTAATGGGGATAATGATAGCTTTCCGCCACTGGTCTGGGATCTTACCCTTGCTCCATGATTGGTTGAATATTGTCATGTGTTTTCTTCTTGCACCTTGATCTAGGTTTTAAATCATTTAATTTGTAATGCCATCTTTTCCTGAAGCTTTCTAGTTTGTTTTTTTCAGTTTCTGAATAGCAGTGTATTAGCAGATTCAATTTGAATCAACATAAAAAAAAATAGTGGATCTATGTCTTTTTGTTTCTTTTAAATTGGAGAGCATCTTCTGTTCCTCTATATCGTCGGTGGACTGTTGCTGTCCGAACTCACTCACTGTTGGGATTGGGACTGTCCGAACTCACTCACTGTTTGGATTGGTACTGTCCTAACTCACTCACTGTTTGGATTGGTACTGTCCGAACTCACTCACTGTTTGGATTGGTACTGTCCGAAGTCACTCACTGTTTAGATTGGTACTGTCTGAATTCACTCACTGTTTGGATTGGTACTGTCCGAACTCACTCACTGTTTGGATTGGTACTGTCTGAACTCACTCACTGTTTGGATTGGTACTGTCCGAACTCACTCACTGTTTGGATTGGTACTGTCCGAACTCACTCACTGTTTGGATTGGTACTGTCCGAACTCACTCACTGTGTGGATTGGTACTGTCCGAACTCACTCACTGTTTGGATTGGTACTGTCCGAACTCACTCACTGTTTGGATTGGTACTGTCCGAACTCACTCACTGTTTGGATTGGTACTGTCCGAACTCACTCACTTTTTACTAAAACTTGCCTCATCTCCCCTAGCATACCTTTTTTCCGCCAACATTGATATACACTATTACTGCAATCCTTGATATTCTTGGTTTGCGATCAAGATGCTGAGTAGCGCATGAGCTGCAGTGGTCAGCGACTCATAGCAAGTGTCAGGGCCAGCGAACCAAGACCCTTCTTCACCTACACGCAACGATCCTGGATAACAGACTATAGCAGGGCAGACTGGCTAAGGAAACGCTAAGAAGAGAGAATGCTAACCCGGTACTCAAAAAATGCTTGCTGAAGTCGGATGTGTTGGACCGAATGGTGCAAATATCGCAATCAAGCTGTAAACTACGACACAACGCATTCCGTTCTCTGGACTACATTCTGCTACTTAAGCCCTTTCAGTCTTTAGTAGGAGATTGAGAATGAACGAAGCCAAGCCAGGCCAAGCCATATTCTTGATTTTTTATCACCACATTATTCAATGTAGCTTCAGTCTTGCATCACAAATATGCATTTTTCTTAAGTAGTATCTGCGACTAAAGCATTGCTGCAAATACTGATGTGTCAGAATGTGTAATAATATCTAACATCGAATCTGCCCCTTTCCATCGTAGCCTTTTGATATATTCCTTTGTTATAATCTTAGTATTGAAACAAATCTTGTTAACAACAATAATTTTGTATCTATGAACTTCATAAAATTAAACAAGCACCTGGTCTGCTTTCAGACATAAGTTCAACAAATTACAGAAGTACCTCGCATACAGAAGTACGTCGCATACAGAAGTACCTCGCATACAAAAGTACGTCGCATACAGAAGTACCCTCTCAAGGTTTACAGTATAGATTTCTTATAAACAAATGTCATGAAACTGGATAATTGAAGATGATTTTTCTGTTCTAAAGAAGCCACTATCACACCCCCAAATAATATTTACCGCACGCAGATGAGTTGCCCTATTTAAATGTTATTCCGCTCTATTCTCTGTTAGCATTTGCTCAAAACATTATCAGAAAATCTTCCTATGGTTTACAGCCTCAGCTTGTCTTTAAACACAGCTCTGATTAGCAGACACTGAAGATGGCAAACCCATGTATTGGGAAGCTTGCTATATTTCAGTGCCAGTCTTGTAAATGTGTACCTGTTTTTTGTTAGTTGGCTTTCTTTCCATGTGTCTGGATGAGCGTCGCCGGGAGCTAAGTCGTCTATCCTGCGCCAAGTGCGTTAAGTCGATCAATGTCAGCCCGTGTCTCTGCACCTATGTGTCATCTATCCACCTGCCCCGCGGCTGCCCCCTTTCCATGTAGCCAGATCTCCCAGAGCAGAAGATACAATAAAGAACTGGTCAACGATGTTTAAAGAAAGACCTGAGTTAACGAAAGATCTTCCGCGACCAGGTCACGTGCATTTTGTTGCGTCAGAAGATGCTATCGCCGAATTGATGCAGCAATTCGGATGGACCGTCGCCGGAGCTTACGTTCACCACACTTGATTTACCATACACTTGCCTGCATTCTGCGATAAATGTTAACTGGCCGACGTCCTTCAGCTGTTAGAAACAGAATTACCGCTCGCTGAACAACTTTGGACAGATTGCATATCACACCCGCGATGTTTTCAACTGTCTGTAAGCAAACTGAGTCGGAGGATAATGAAATATTGCAAACTTGACGGTTGGTGTGTGTTGTTGACAAATGAAGTGACGTCGTCATACGTATGTTCACTTGGTGCAGTTAAGTCCAGTTTCATTTGAACACGCCTCGTATATGTTTATATATATATATATATATATATTGATATCTGTTAACATATATTTATGTATGTATGTATCTATTTATGTAGATATGTATGTATGTATGTATGTATGTATGTATGTATGTATGTATGTATGTATGTATGTATGTATGTAAGTATGTATGAATGCATATGTGTAAGTATATATGATATAAACATATACACATATATAAATATATATATATATATATGTGTGTGTGTGTGAGTGTGTGTGTGTGTGTGTGTGTGTGTGTGTGTGTGTGTGTGAGAGTGTGGTTGGATATGTTCGTGTACGAATGTGTTTGTGTGTGTGAGAGAGAGAGTGAGAGATAGAGAGAGAGAGAGAGAGAGAGAGAGAGAGAGAGAGAGAGAGAGGCAGCGTAGCCTTGGCATGACATGTTAATTTCGCAATTGAAATGCACCAGGGTCGAATCCCGCCGTGTCCAAATTGGCAGACACGATGTGTTTTTCTAGGTGCGTTCACTCTTTTACGTAGGGAAGATAAGGATACTTTCCCTAACTAGAAACTTATATCAGCCAAGTAGTATGATAGCGGTTGTAAGATGTAACGTTCTGCAAGGACATGCTACTTCAATCACATATATTTAGGGAGCCTCTGTGGTCGAGAGCTGAGACAATCGCTTCTCAAAGAATGAACGGAAGCAGTCAGTGATAGAGCCCCGAGACAATCGCTTCTCAAAGAATGAACGGAAGCAGTCAGTGATAGAGCCCTGAGACAATCGCTTCTCAAAGAATGAACGGAAGTAGTCAGTGATAGAGCCCTGAGACAATCGCTTCTCAAAGAATGAACGGAAGCAGTCAGTGATAGAGCCCTAAGACAATCGCTTCTCAAAGAATGAACGGAAGCAGTCAATGATAGAGCCCTGAGACAATCGCTTCTCAAGGAATGAACGGAAGCAGTCAGTGATAGAGCCCTGCAGTTTCTAACCGCCCTGGCTCCCTGCATTCATCTCGATTTATTTCTAAATTCAGCGTAATTTAATCTTTAGGACAAAACAGTCATCGTTTCCGATGTCCAACCAATTGATCTTGTATATATGGTTTGGCTTCGCTTCGTTCGTTCTCAATCTCCCGCTAGCAAACTCTGACAAGGCTTAAGCAGCAGAATATAGTCCAGATAACGGAATGCGTTCTGTCGTAGCATTCAGGTTGAATGCGATATTTGCAAGTTTCAGTCCAACACATCCGAATTTAGCAAGCATTTTTTGAGTACCTGGTTAGCATTCTCTCTTCGATTCCACCTCCTTAGCCAGTCTGCTCTGTTGCAGCCTGTTATCCAGGATCACCGCATGGAGGTGTAGAAGATTCTTGGTAGCTCTGGTTTGCTGGCCATGACGCAGGCAGTGAGCTATGGGTCGCTGACCGCTGCAGCTCATTCGCTGCTCAGCATATATATATATATATATATATATATATATATATATATATATTGTATGTATTATTAGTGTAGCGGTAAAGCATTAGCTTATCATCGCGAAGGTACTGGGTTCAACGTTATATTAATACAACTATAATTTGAACTACATCTGCATATGACACACGGTTCAATTCATCACATGTCTTCCGTTCTGTGTCAATGAGAAAGTTGGCAACTCCTGCTTAAACTCTGGCGTAACGCAAAAAAGTACTTTACTCCGACCAAATTATCTTTTCAATGATCTTAGAGATTTTTTGAAGGTCTAAAGAAACGATAGCAAAACACATCTTTTGTGAATACTGTCCGAAATATATTCATGGTCACAATTGCATTAGATAATGTATTAAACTTATTAGTCCCTCTTCTGACATGTCTGTAACTATCTTTTATTCAGACTTTCAGTTTTCACAATAAGTGGTAGCCTGCTCACTACCTAACTCCGCAAATAACTTCTTACTACATTCATGACGCTCTCCAGCGTTATTGTTCTGTACTCCCTCATCGCAGACCCATGCTAAGCTTATTAGCGAGCAGATAGAGTTTTAAATATCCACTAATATGTAAGCATTGTATTTAAAAAGGGATATTGTATATCTAGTAAAACGTAAACTGTATATATAGTAATATGTGAATTGTATATCTAGTAAAACGTAAACTGTATATATAGTAATATGTGAATTGTATATCTAGTAATATGTAAACTATATATCTAGTAATGTGTAAACTATATATCTAGTAATATGTCAACGTTATATATAGTAGTATGTTATCATAGTATATATATAATAATATCAAAACATAACATATGTTTAGAAATATGTAAATATTGTACATATATTGCAATAATATGTAAGCGTAGTATATATATCTAGTAATATGTAAGCATAGTTTATATATATATATACAATAATATGTATGTCTGCTGAAGACAGATGTGTCGGACCGAAAGGTGCATTTTTCGCAGTCAGGCTGTAAACTAGCGCCACAACGCATTCCGTTCTCCGAACTACGTCCTGCCACTTGCGAAGCCCTGTTCAGGGTTTGGTGGCGGTAAATTGAGAACGAATGCAGAAGAAGAAGAAGAAGAAGTAGAAGAATAAGAATTATAATACGTAAGCAAACTATTTACCCAGTAATTGTAAGCAAATTATATACCCAATAATGTGTAAGCAAACTATATATACATTAATGTGTAAGCAAACTATACACCCAGTAATGTGTAAACATAGTATATACTCTGATCCAAGTGGATCATGGGAATGTAATAATAGGCCCCCCATTTTCTACCAAGCATGTTGCAAAATATGATTAAGGAGGGTTGTGCCATGGGCTAGCAACCTCATCATGCAAAACGAATTGCTATAGAGAGAGCCCCTGTAAGGGCGATCTTAAATGCTTTGATGAAGTCTTCATGTAACGAGTCAGCTGCAGTGGTGAAAATGCTTCGTTTGGGACAAAAATGAGTCAAAAATAAGAAAAGAAATGGAAGAAAAGCTCTAGTATTATAGAAAGTGAAAAAGTATTTTAGAGAAAATAACTCCTAGCCACAGATACTGGTCTTTGGCACGGAATTATTTCTCAAGAATCGAATAGGACTTTAGGGCTTGGGTAAAGCTTCTTGCGCATGCGTAGATCGTTCCTGATAACATTTCATCTGAAGGTTTCATCCGAAGCAAAAAGAACGACTCGCGTGCACCTCCCGCTTTCAATGCTCAAAGACAACAGAGCAGGATTAGAGACGCGAGTGGGAAGCACAAAGGCCCAAAGGTTATCTCCGATTTTGCCGGTCTGAAGACTTGGGGGCTAGCGAGGCCGTTAGGGAACTTAAGAGCAAGGGTTATCGCGTTTTTCGAGTGCTTGCGCTGAAAGTTATGAGAGATTTCATGTGGCGTGTGTGCCGGAGACTGGCCACTGTCCGGACATTGCCAGTGATCCCGATAAGGGATCGTAGAAAACATGTCATCAGCCATTCTCTTGTTTGCCAGGACACCAGGAAGAAAATGAAGAATGAGAAAGGATAAAACGGATGAGGAAGATAAGAAGTGAAAGGGGAACGACAGAATAAATCATTAAATTCTGCTGGCGGAAGAAAAACAAATATTTAAAAAGAAAAAGTGAGGATAGAGAGAAATAATAACGATCTAAAAAATAATATCAATTGCATGTAGGGAGTTTTTCTGGAAGATGGGAGACGAAAGGTGAGGTATTGTAAGTGTGAAATGTAACAGAAGAAAGAAATAGTAATGGAAGGTGACTTGACTTCCTCCATATGATTCTTCGACTCATGAGGCCAAAGAAAACACCTTTATTCCTGTCACAATATATATATATATATACAGAAATGGGATTTTTTTAGTGCGATGTCTCGTCCACGTATGGAAAAAAGGGCATCCTACCGTACCGCACACCTTCCAAGATACTATTAACAGCCAAACAGGTAGCCAGTTGTAAGAAGTGATGTACTGCACTGGACAAGCTACTTTTTTTATACACACACACACACACACACACACATATACATAGTTTAGATCCGAGACGAAGCGATTAATATCGCTGTACACAGTCGATACTTGCAGATTTCAGAAAACAGAATGGTCGTAATGGTATCTTGACTGATTTTGACAAATCCGTGCTGAAGGTGTCTCCTCCGGGATATTAATTGTGTAAACGCACACTGCCTCCAGAGCTCTAGAAGAAAGTGACGAACGTAATTGGTTGGAATGAGGGGGGGGGGGGGGGGGGAGAGAATAGAGACATTATTACGTGATCTATTGTTTCTAGACAAATCTTCGAAACGCCGAAGGTTACACCACAATTAACAGTCATTCGATCTGATTGAATGGAAGGGTTACGGTTGGATGATCTGGGAGGTCGTCTACGTTAGTTCAAACCTTTTTTCTTTCTTTTTGGAACAAATCGGTGCAACGGAAGTTGACAAACGATGTATATTGTGTTTCATGTTTTTGATTGTATCAGTCTTTGTAACACTACCCAAGAAATATCATGCAACCAAATGATCAGATTTGAGTACGATCAACGTTGTGAGCCACCCCATTAGGATACTGCTCCAAATTATGCAGGAGAGAATTAGACGTAGAATAGACAACGAAGTTACAGGAGCAAGAAAAATGTAACCTCAACAAAACAGAATAGCTAAATGAACATTATTGTGAATAACAACAAAACAGAAAAATAATATGAACGTTCAGTAAAAGAATTATGTTTTTTTTTAATTTTTTTTTTTTTAGATTACAAAAGAACTGGATATTGTAGCATGAGAAACATATCTCGTATCTAGAAAATAAAGGTATAGAAGGTAAAGATACAATAAAACCGCAAATTTATAGCAGAAAACTGCCATTGTAAGGTGTGTGATATTTGACTCACAATGTATAGATGTAAATAGAATAGCGTAAACCTTAAGAATGCGGGCCATCTCCTTGTCTGTTAAACATGTTTACATAAGATTTTATTCAACAAGTAGAGGCCATGAATATCAATAGAGTCTCAATAAATAAGTTGAAAATCACGGACGACGAAATTATGCTATCTGAAAGCGAACAACAATTATATGAATTCGTGATTTAAGTACAGAACAGAAGTTGGGCGTATGAAGTCAAGTCGCCATCTAATATGAATTCGTGATTCAAATACAAAATAGAAGTTGGGCGTATGAAGTCAAGTCGCCATCTAATATGAATTCGTGATTCAAATACAAAATAGAAGTTGGGCGTATGAAGTCAAGTCGCCATCTAATATGAATTCGTGATTCAAATACAAAATAGAAGTTGGGCGTATGAAGTCAAATCAAGTCAGGTCATCTAACATGAGTTGGTGATTCGTGTAGAGAACATACATTTGGTGTATGAAGTGAAGTCGTCAAACATGAATTGATGATTGAAGTACAGAGCATAAGTTGGGTATAGTCAAGTTAAGTCATCTTTTAGCATTGAGAAAGCGAAAATTATGTTAAATAACAAATGAAGCCGAGAATTATGAACTGCAAATAAGAATATTTCATCAAACACTAGACCAGGTAAAGAGGTTATCCTTTGTTGGTAAAACAAAAACAAAGAATGAAAGATGTAACACAGAAATCAGAAAGATCATAGGAAAGCCAAATCTGCTTTCATCAACATTGATTGACATCCAAACAGGCAGCTCACGAATATAAAATGAGAATGATCAGGTGTTTTGTAGACTGGTGATTTTTCTAGGGCGTTGTAACGTGAACACAGAATAAACAGAGAAGAGGACTGGTGTCTTTGAAATATGGTAAATGCTAAAGAATGGACTGCGTTTCGTGGAGAGAAAGATACACAATTAAGGAAGTAATGGTGAATTTGAGAACTGATGAATCTTCTTCTTATTCTTTTTCGTCGTTCGTTTTTAAACACCTACCAAGCTCAGAAAAGTGGTTTGCAAGTAGAAAGGAATCTGATGTGTTGTAATTAACAGCATGCCTGAAATATTTGCACCTTTCGGTTCGACAAATCCTACTTCAGCATATCATTTTGAGGTACCGAGTTAGCCTTCCCGGTTCGATCCCTTCTCTTTAGTCATTCTGCCCTGTTGCAGTCTGTTATCCAGGATCATCATCTTCAGGTATAGAATAATCTTGGCAGCTCTTGGTCAGAGACTCTGACACTAGCAATCAGATTTGGACCGCTGACTGCTACAGCTCATGTACTCGAATTGATGAATCAAGACAGTCGGTCAGTTTAGATATTTGTGTGATATCTTCTTCTTCTGCGTTCGTTCTCAATCTCCCACTACCAAGCCCGTAACAGGGCTTCGCAAGTAGCAGGATGTAGTCCGGAGAACGGAATTCGTTGTGTCGCTAGTTTACAGTTTGACTGCGATATTTGCACCTTTCGGTCCGACACATCCGTTCAGCGGATGTGTGATATATTACGACATAACACCTTTCTGAACACAGTACTGGAAGGAAAGGTGCAGGACAAACGTGCCATAGGAAAACAACGCTGGAAGTGGGAAGATTGCTGCAGACGATGGATAGGAAACAGCTTGGTAGATTTCATAAGCATGGCACGATATTGTTTGAAATCCCTTCATAGAAGGACACTTAAACTGAGCTGGTCTGAGATTCGCTTTTGATTTTCATGCGTTCCTGGTCACCTTCTCAGCCGATCATCGCCTTAGTTTGTTTCCTTTGATCTGTGTGCTAAAGGAAGAAAAATCATTAATGAAACTGAGAAAGTTGGATGTTATCATCATCTCATATCATCATGTCATATCATCATGTCATATCATCATCTCATATCATCATCTCATATCATCATCTCAAATCATCATCTCATATCATCATGTCATATCATCATCTCATATCATCATCTCATATCATCATGTCATATCATCATCTCATATCATCATCTCATATCATCATCTCATATCCTCATCTCATATCATCATCTCCTATCATCATATCATATCATCATGTCATATCATCATCTCATATCATCATGTCGTATCATCATCTCATATCATCATCTCATATCATCATCTCATATCATCATCTCATATCATCATCTCATATCATCATCTCATATCATCATCTCATATCATCATCTCATATCATCATGTCATATCATCATGTCATATCATCATCTCATATCATCATGTCATATCATCATCTCATATCATCATGTCATATCATCATCTCATATCATCATGTCATATCATCATCTCATATCATCATCTCATATCATCATGTCATATCATCATGTCATATCATCATCTCATATCATCATGTCATATCTTCATCTCATATCATCATCTCATATCATCATCTCATATCATCATCTCATATCATCATGTCATATCATCATGTCATATCATCATCTCATATCATCATGTCATATCATCATCTCATATCATCATCTCATACCATCATCTCATATCATCATCTCATATCATCATCTCATATCATCATGTCATAATATAATCTCAAATCATCTTATCGTCATCTCATATTATAATTTCATCTATTACCGTATATCGATAGACATATTCTTGGGATGTGTCATCTTCACAAGTGCCATCTGTGCGGCGTCTGTTTCTTTTTCAATCCATACCACTGTCGTTCCATTTCATCTTGAACTTGTCGTGTCCTTTGAGCTATTTTTTCCAGGGATTTTGCAGTTCATCGAAGGAACTCGTACTGAGACCATCTATCTTGACAATGCTTCTATGGCAAAGGTTTATTAAAGCTCTTATTATGTCCCGAAGCTAACTGAAGAAGGTAGACCCGAGATCTTCTGAATTGGTTCAAATGCGAGACTTCTCGGCATCATCTGCATTATAGAAATGACATTTTCGATCACCACTTCGTTGACCAGGCTGCTGTAAAACAGCATATTTCCTGTCGTTCGGTTTGGTCAGGAGGTGGGGGTCTTGGTCAGTAGAATATTATTATGAAGCTGACCTTGGCTTCTGTTTGAAAGTATAGGTTCGAGCAGTAAGTAGTTTTGGAAACAACTTTTTCAGTTCCAAGTGGAGCATACTTCTTCAACATATACAAGCCAAGTACACAAATATTGACTTGCCCTTAATTAGTAAAGTTTTTGAAGCTTAACGTTTCTGTAGGATGGGATATTCAGCCCATCAGCCAACATTATTTAGTCGTATATTACAATACGACTGAAATGTTACAGTGGTACTTTTAATTGAGCTCATTTGGGGCTCCGGTAACACTCTGTCGTGGTATGGTTATATCCAGCTGTAAATTTGCACCTAACTCACTATTAGGAGACATACGGCATGCAATGAAGAGAAATGGCCTCTCTTAACTAAAAAAGTAAAGCTGCTGAGACCTAATACAATGAAGTATCTGACACTTCATCCCAAGCGGCAGTGTTTACTTAATCTGCTGCAGCTTATCTATCTCTCGATGTGCTTTCCCAGTATCAACTTCGGATTCCAATCATGCTGATATATTAAAGCTGCACTTTTTTCCGATAGGGATATCTTTTTTTTTAACCATGTAAGAACGCTTTGATATTTGTGTGATATCTTCTTCTTCTGGGCATGGGAAATATGATTCGCAAGGAACAGAAAATGAATGTAACATATTATAGTCGATGAGACAGAAGACTAACATTCGGTCAGGCAAAACACATTGATCAGATTATTTTAGTCAGAGCTAGTAAAACATGCCGTCAGGCAGTGTCAGGTGAAACTTATTGATCAAGATCCCACCTTACTTTCAAGCAGTTCTTCCTGGAAACAGGCTGTGTTATGGAAGTCTGGTTAACGAGGTTGGAATTAGCACTGTGTTCCCCATAGTAGTGAATTTACTGATGAACATCGCATTGCACTACAGTCAGGAGGACACAGGTCCATCTTATCAAGTACTCATCGGAATGTGAGAAGAGCCACTAACCTGCCACGAAAATACAAGTGGCTTTAGCAACAGCGTGGTTGATCCTGTTGATTATGATTTGTTAATTGTATCCCAAAAATATGTGGCTTGTTCATATCATAAGAACAAAACCAGATCTACTACTATTAAAAACATACAACAGTAAACGATCGTAATTTAGAGTCAAATGAAGACCAAGAGGCAATAGATAGACAGCCTCAACCTCATACTATCACAACAACCACAGCAACACATATGTCCTTAGTGCGAGATCTATAGCTTCCCATAACGCCTCACGGCATCAGTTGAAAGATAAAAGAACAGAAAAGTTAAGTTAATTTATCCTTCTGTTCCGTCGGTATCATGAAGGAAATTCGTCTTAAATTATATAATTTTTATCTTAAGTTGAACTACGCTAAGGTTGATCTATATTAACCGGGGTTTCTTCGGGGTGCAATTAAGGATTTATTCTAGATCAACCAATATCTCTTCAAGGTGGACTCATGAGGTTCGTGGTAGTTGAAATGTATGGTCTCGTCAGGGTGGACAAGAGGTTGGTGGTATATCAACAGGGGTCTCTTCGGGGTGGACAAGAGGTTGGTGGAAGATCAAGTGGGGTCTCTTCAGGGTGGACAAGAAAGAGGTTGGTGGTAGATAAGCTGGGGTCTCTTCAGGGTGGACAAGAGGTTTGTGGTAGATAAGCTGGGGTCTCTTCAGGGTGGACAAGAGGTTGGTGGTAGATCAACTGGGGTCTCTTCAGGGTGGACAAGAGGTTGGTGGTAGATCAACTGGGGTCTCTTCAGGGTGGACAAGATGTCGGTGGTAGATCAACTGGGGTCTCTTCAGGGTGGACAAGAGGTTGGTGGAAGGTCAATTGGGGTCTCTTCAGGGTGGACAAGAGGTTGGTGGAAGATCAACTGGGGTCTCTTCAGGGTGGACAAGAGGTTGGTGGTAGATCAACTGGGGTCTCTTCAGGGTAGACAAGAGGTTAGTGGTAGATCAACTGGATTCTTTTCAGGGTGGACAAGAGGTTGGTGGTAGATCAACTGGAGTCTTTTCAGGGTGGACAACAAGTTTGTACTAGATCAACCGGCGTCTCTTCAGAGTGGACAACAAGTTTGTACTAGATCAACCAGCGTCTCTTTAGAGTGGACAACAGGTTTATACTAGATCAACCAGTGTCTCTTCAGAGTGGACTTAAGAGGTTTGTTCTAGATCAACCAGAGTCGCTTTAGCGTGGACTCATGAGGTTTGTACTAGATCAACCGATGTCTCTTCAGGGTGGACTAATGAGGTTTGTACTAAATCAACCAGTGTCTCTTGAGAGTAGACCCAAGAGGTTTATACTAGATCAACCGTGTATCTTGAGAGTAGACCCAAGAGGTTTATGCTAGATCAACCAGTGTCTCTTGAAAGTGGTGTGAAGAAGACTGTATTAAATCAACGAAAGTTTCGACACAGTGGACTCACGAAGACAGTGTTAGATCAACGAAAGTTTCGACACAGTGGACTCACGAAGACAGTGTTTGATCAACGAAAGTTTCGACACAGTGGACTCACGAAGACAGTGTTAGATCAACGAATGTTTCGACACAGTGGACTCACGAAGACAGTGTTAGATCAACGAAAGTTTCGACACAGTGGACTCACGAAGACAGTGTTAGATCAACGAAAGTTTCGACACAGTGGACTCACGAAGACAGTGTTAGATCAACGAAAGTTTCGACACAGTGGACTCACGAAGACAGTGTTAGATCAACGAAAGTTTCGACACAGTGGACTCACGAAGACAGTGTTAGATCAACGAAAGTTTCGACACAGTGGACTCACGAAGACAGTGTTAGATCAACAAGAGTCTCTTCATAGTGAATTCAAGAAGCTCGTCCAAAAAGAAATAAGAGTCTTGGGATCGTGGCAGCATTACTTCAGGGGCACACAATGAACAATGTGGCAGTCACTGTTTAAGTTATGTTACATTCATTTTCGCGTTCTCGTTCATATCTTGTTAATAAAGATTTTTTTTTAAATTCTACATTGGTACGAAGTGTGTTAAAAAAAAAAACAATTAAGCGCGGGTGTTGTCCTGCGGCAGGGAGATGAAGGGGACCGTCATGCGCATGCCTGGATGTATTTCTGGCAACCGGGTTGCGACAGACGCTTTCAGTCAGCTTTTCAGTATTGAGTTGTGAGCAGCCATCGGGTTTTGCTTCACTTCGAAATGACGGAAATAATTGAGTGACGGTGTTGCATCAAATTTTGCCCAAAATTAGGTGATACCCAAGTGGAAACCATTCCTAAGATTATTCTCCTTCTCTACTCTCAGTTGTATGGTCCCTTTTCTGTATTTTCTTGCAATTGAGTGGGCATTTAAATAGAGGTTTGGCCGGTTGTCTCTTCATGTTGTTGGGCTCCTTATTTGGCCTGTATGCATACCATTAATAGGTAGGAATTTCGCTAACTCTAGAATATTTGGAGGACAGCAATTAACTGACTGCTCTTTTCGTTGTTCATATGGCAATGGATTTATTACGTATACACCGGACCTTTGAGCATATCACACTTTAGGATAGGATTAACGCGAAATCTCACCTCAGTGGAGTCCGAGAGACGCTTGAAACTTGCAGTGGTAGAACTGTCGCCGTTTCACCCTGCAGTTCGTTTATTAAGAAGCAAACGCATTCACCAGCCACAGAAATGCCCATATATGGCTTGGCTTGGCTTCATTCGTTCTCAATCTCCCGCTACCAAACCCTAAAAGGGCTTAAGTAGCAGAATCTAGTCCAGAGAACGGAATGCGTTGTGTCGTAGTTTACAGCTTGACTGCGATATTTGCACCTTTCGGTCCAACACTTACGACTTCTGCAAGCATTTTTTAAGTACCGGGTTAGCATTCCCTCTTCGATTCCTTCTCCTTAGCCTGTCTGCCCTGCTGCAGCCTGTTATCCAGGATCACCGCATGGAGGTGTAGAAGGGTCTTGGCAGCTCTGGTTCGCTGGCCCTGACGTTAGCAGTCAGCCATGAGTCGCTGATCGCTGCAGCTTATTCGCTGCTCAGCGTCTTGATCCCAAATGCCCATATATAAACACCCACACACACACACACACATATATATATATATATATATATATATATATTTAACATATATATATATCATATATATATATATATATATATATATATATATATATACATATATATATATATATATACATAGATATGTTTATATATATTACATATATTCTAGATATATGTAGCCCCCCCCCCCCCCCCTCCCGATTCCCGTTTACGTCATTGGTCCACAAGTAACATCACTAATCTCATAATTTATTGTCATCTGTAACGCAGTGTGAGTCAGGAAGATTAATGGAACAGAATAGCCTTTATGTTCGGAAATCCAATTATCTCCAGGCCATAGGCATTTCCTCTTATCTCCCTTGGCCAGAGTTCTCGGTTCATGAGTATCGAAATCGATCTCTTCTCGGAACCGGCGCAAAACTCCAATTTTCGTGCAGTCAACTTTTATGGTTCATGAAATATGATTATGAATACAGGTATCGGTTTACATTGGGGCTAGCGATTCCTAATTTCTTTTTGTCAATTTTCTTATAAAAGTAAAATGTCTGCTTCTTATATAAGGACAGCTCGGTCTTCAATACCCACTAGTAGGCTATCGTAAGGCCATTGAATCGCCAAAAAAACCCAAAAAACAATTTAAACATACAAAAATGTAGAGATCGTCTGGGTTACAGAATAGTCAAGCATTTGGAAGGGATATTCGGTTCTATTTCTCATATCTACGCATTCTAGTTGATCCAGATGTGAAAGGATACCTGGCTTACATATTATGGAAGCCGCGACAGCGAGAAAGGAAACTGGTCACCACACTGCATAAATAGATAAGGCCTAGTACAATGACGTCTCCAGCACTTCATCCCCTATAACAATCCCTCGTATCTTCGTCTTCTCACTTATCATCTGGCGGTGCACATACCATCAATAAACCCTCTCTCCTTTCGCATATCACCTTGATGTGCACATACCATCAACGAACCCTCTCACCTTGCACATATCACCTTGAGGTGCATAGACCTTCAACGAACCCTCTCTCTTTGTAATTATAACTTTGAGGTGCACAGACTATCAACCAACCCTTCCAAGCAGACATGGCCTGAGCTATTTTCACTAGTCATTTCAAGTCTCTCCCTGTTTTTATTTAATGGTCCTCTATTATAATTCTCTCTATACCTGTGACCGTCTTCGGCCTCTTTACCGTGTGGGTTCCATGGAAGAGATTACTTAACGATTCTGTCTTGCCTTTTTCTAAGTTTGGATTATCGATTACCAGAGATATCCTGCCCCAGATGTATTTTTGTATTTGCTTCCATTTGCACTTCATTACTGAATCTTGATCTTTTTCGAAACACAAACTGCTCACGTAAAACATTTACTTGATTTCACGTTCTTTTAATATTACTTAAATAACAACATACATATTGCATTTATTTAAAGTCATATTTTTAGCGCCATTTCGTGTCTGCTTTAGGCTAACAATTAACAAACTTGACTTCTTCCAAGGTACACATATTTGAAGACGATTCTTTCTTGACACACTAATTATATTGTAATGCTGGAACATACTACTATTCTACAATGGTTGAACATAAATCAATTAAAGAATATATATTTATATATATATCCATAGCAAACACTGTTGTCAAGGATGAAGTGTTAGCATCTTCCTAGCACTAGATCAGCTGTTTCTCGCACGGGGTTCACCAGAAACCTAGTGTTCCACGAAAAAATAGCCAGGTGTAACGCATAAATTGCAATGAATCACAGCCTACTGCAGATACATGCCTTCTGAATCACAGAGAAATCCCTTTAAAACGTCCCCTTCCAAGGCTGACTAAATAACTGAACTTGCATGTGTCAACTATCAGTGCAACTATAATAGCGTGTTCGGGAAACAAAGATGGACAGTTGGTTTCAGGGCAGTATTCTGTGAAAGGATCACTCTTAGCAGTGATTTATTGTGTTTTGTACCGTTAATGTGTTTTATTTCTCTGTGTGGAGCATGGATTGATTATAAATGTTGGCACAATATGAGTTTCGTTATTTAGTCAGCCTTGAAATGTGACATTCCGAGGAAATTTTTCTCGGTGAGTCAGACGATTTATCTAAAGAAGGCCATTGTTTTGCTTGTTCGTTCTCAATCTCCCACTACCAAACCCTGAAAGGGCTTATGTAGCAGAATCTAATCCAGAGAATGCAATGCGCTGTGTCGTAGTTTACAGCTTGACAGCGATATTTGCCCCTTTCGGTCCAACACTTTCGACTTCAGCAAGCATTTTTTGAGTACCGTGTTAGCATTCCCTCTTCGATCCCTTCTCCTTAGCCAGTCTGTCTTGCTGTAGCCTGTTATCCAGGATCACCGAGTGGAGGTGTAGAAGGGTCTTGGCAGCTCTGGTTCGCTGGCCCTGACGCTAGCCGTCAGCTATGGGTCGCTGACCACTTCAGCTCATGCACTGCTCAGCATCTTGATCCATAGCCATTGTTTAACAAACTTATCATATGTAAATGTATTTTGAGTAATTATTGTGTTTATTTTCATAATCGTAATTTCACTCGATATGTACTTATTATAATTCAACTTTTAGCATGTTGTATCATTTAGAAGTGTAATAATGGTATGGAATATATTTAACGACGCCTATAGAGTGTGTGAGTATCCACCTTTAGTGTTTAAGGGAGAGGAGCCTTACATGGTAGATTCACAGATAATAAAGTGATTCACTTGAGTTTATGACGGAGACACGGTCTCTAATAACTCATGTCTGCACTTCTTGGCGCCCAGACACAATCCATCATTCATCACCTTTTTTGGGTAAAATTTACAAATCGCTAGTCCGGGCAGGCACAAAGTACTGACCAGGACGTCGCATCAGGATCAGGCACAATATCCTGACCAAGACCACTATCACTTCCACGTAGTATTCCCTGGAAACGGGCGTTTTTCAAGGCAGCCTCACTGACGAGATGTTGATCGACGTGATCCCCGTAGTGGTGACCCTCACGCAAATGAAGTCAAGCATAGCACAACCGCCCGAAGGAAACCGGACTACTTCATCAGTATGTTCGTGATGGGAGGAAAGTTACTACAACCTGCCACTCAACGCTCTTTTCAGGGAGCACTAAAGAGTAAATGTATTCATCGTGGGCATTAAACAACAATAATAACAACAACAAGAAAAACCAATCGTGTAAGGATGTTATCTGGTTATATGAATTTTTAAAAAGGAAATATGTTTATGAGTGTTCCTGTTAGTAGACTAGAAGTGTATTTGTGCGTGTGTGGTTTCTTTCGCTCTTTTTTCATTCTCTCTCTCTCTCTCTGTGTGTCTATCTCTCTCTATGTCTTTCTGTCCGTCTGTCCATCCGTCCGTCTTTCCATCTGTCTGTCTATCTGTCTGTTTGTCTGTCCGTCTGTGCGTCTGTCTATTTTTCTGTCTGTATGTCTGTCTGTCCGTCCGTCCGTCCGTCTGTATGTCAGTACGTCCGTCCGTGGCCAAAGTTATTTCTTCTGCTTGTCGTTATTTGCTTCATTGTTAGGTCTTTAATTATTTTAAATTGATCAGAAATGTCTGACCATGCAATGTACACGATTTGTGAAAAGTAAACATTCAAACAATTCTAATGAGGCTAGCAATGAAACATTGTAATCTCCTGACATATTTCACTGCACGAGAACAAAAACGGACACTAAAAATATTCGACTGTACAATAAAAGTTACATATCAATGAGCTTGACATGAACTGTTGGCCCAGGTTGTCCTATTCCATTGTGTCTCTTCTGTGACAAACAACTTTCAAAAACAGAATCGGCTCGATCATAACTAAAAAGACACTTCATGACAAATTCATGTCAAACATAACAGTGCTGAATATGTTTTAATGTTTTTGGAATCAAATATTAAACGAAGTATAGTTTGAGTATATGCATTCACTGTCAGTAAACAGGCTCAAAAAGAGAGTTATATTGTAACATAAATGATTGCACAGTAAAGCCACTCAGTTGTTGAGAACCTAATAATTCCAGCATGTAAAATGGTAGTGGGTAAAATCCTGTGTCTGTCATGGACTGGATCCTCACACAATCCTCTGCACACAACCTAGGGATCATTGTCGGCGACTCCCAGGTAACCGATCTCGCCTAGGCAGATGACGTCGTCATACCGTGTCACGATATTCAGTCCCTGGTAGGTCCCATAGAGACACTGGATCGATCGGCTACCCATAGAGACACTGGATCGATCGGCTACCCATAGAGACACTGGATCGATCGGCTACCCATAGAGACACTGGATCGATCGGCTACCCACATAGACTTGCACATCTCCTTGACGAAGACGAAAATCCAGAGCCTCAGCAAGTGCCCGTGTGAGTTGAGCATCACTGTGAACGCTAACCCTGTTGCAGCCACCAAGGACTGTGTCTACCTGGGCAGCAAGCAGTCCTCTGACGCCCACCTGGGCAGCAAGCAGTCCTCTGACACCCACCTGGGCAGCAAGCAGTCCTGTGACGCCCACCTGGGCAGCAAGCAGTTTTCTGACGCCTGAAGCAGTCATGACATCACCCGTAGGATTAGCTTAGTGGCTTCATCCATGCGCTCGCCACGAAGAGTCTGGTCCCAGCGAAGGCTCTCCCTGAAGAACAGTATTCGTATTTACTCCTACTGCATCGTCCCCATTCTATTGCATTGCTGCGAATCCTGGACATTACTGCAGCGGGACCGACAGCGTCTTGAGGCCTTTCACCTGCGCAACCACAGGCGCATCCTCGGGACAGTCGGGTATGGCATGATTTCCAACAGTGAAGTACTCAACTTGCAGGTATTGTCTCAACGATTGAAGCCGTCGCCTATCCCTCTTCGATCACGTTGTTTGCATTTCCCTGGAAGTCCCAGCCCACGACATGCTCCAGTAGGCTGTGTGTATGTGGGGGGGGGGGGGGGGGAAGAGGTCGTGGTTCATCCTGGAGACGTTCTCGGGTCCACCATCAAAATATCTGGCGAAAACAGATCGCCATCTCCCCAACAGAACTGACGTAGCAGTAAAGAATCCCATAGCATTACTGCCGTAGGGATGTCAGGTGTTAGCGATCTCACATTTCAAAGGCTCGGCTCTATGAGGGCGGTAGCCATCTCCTCTCCCTCGCCGATTGTACTTCCCGGACTGAACCGGTACCCATTTAAGGCTGGGTCGACCCGGAGCCATTGTGGTCTGAAAAAAACATTACCGCTTCAACTGGGGAATGAACCCAGGACCACTCAGATGCGAAGCCAGCGCGCTAACTAATAAAAATGGTTGCAAAATCCATGGAAAAGAAGCAGTACGAAAAATTGGAATTGTTCCACTTTCCATGAGTACGATAAGTGGATATAAGGATAACATGTCATGACGTTGTAAAGGTTTTGTTATTAAAGCAACAAATTGCAGTTTTGTCAACAGATTTTCCAAATAAAGGTTACTTTGGAGCAATTGTACGATTTGTTTGTGAAGATGACTTTCAAGAAATCGTTTTCTTTTGCAATGAAATATGCAAACAATGATAGAAGTGGGTGGAGGTTCCTTTTGCCAACACTAATCGGCAGGTCACCCGGTGATGATGATGATGTTGTACCTAATGACAAGCACGTTTCAAATGAGAAAAATAAGTACATGTTATTATCTAAATTGGCTTCACAAATAACATTTCCTTGACACATATATTTGTTTATATGACATTAAACCTTGATTTATCTTATGCCTTTTGAAAATGGTCAATGTCATTGTTGTTGTTATTGATCCAGCAGCATCCGGGCTCTTGCCCTTCAGACTAATCTCATGTAATAGTATCTGCATGTGTTTATCAGTTGTGGTTTAGTGTCATACAAAGTGTTCCATATATCTGGCCTCTGAGGAAGAAGCAACATTGTCAATAAACGATGAAGTTATTGTAGTATTTGTTATCTGCATCCTTTTGTTTATATGTTATCTATCATATTGGTTATTTAAGTCTTGTTTTTTTTGTGTTTTTACAGACAAGAAGTTAAATGAACAGGCAAATTCGTTTTAGTATTTTTTTTTTGGTACTGTCAATAAATTTGCAAAACGAAAGTTATTGTTTGCTAAAAACCAGCTTTCAGAAACAATATAATATTTTCTTGACGAACGTTAAATTCATAAAAGGGAAATAAAGATATTAATAATGATTTACTTTAATGTGTATGTTTGGGTTGCCTTTAGACATGAATATTATTTCAAGCTTTCCGCAAGGATAACAAAAAAGGAAAAACGCTGGGATAGATCTACCCATTTGATGAACTTGGTAGGTCTGCTCTTTTCCTAACTGCCTTTCCTTAATTCCTAGTAAGCCATGTGCCCATTTATAAATGGGTTAACAGGAACGAATTCAGTAGTTTGAAATGAGAAGCTTACATCAAGCTTATCACAAATACAACAAGAGACATCAGAAGACATGTCACTTTGCCTAGTTATAACTTTAAACAAAACTATAGACACTCATGATTTAAAGTCTCTATAACGGTATTAAGATATGGATATCGAATTGCTTTCATGTCTCCCACTTTTTAAAATACTGTTTGTGGTTAAAAGCAGAGGGCATTCCCAAAACCTTAACATAAATTAACACACTAAACGCCTTTGGTTTAAATACTTGCTACTTACGGCGGCTCCAAATCATATATTGGATCATCAGTACATAGGTAGTGAAGAGTAATCAGGGTCAGGTGAAACATACTGGTCCTTCTTCTTCTTCTTCTTCGCACGCTGTCAGATGTCAACCTTTATTTTTTCGAAAATAGCAGCGGTCATCCTGAGGCTGTCGACACTGCCATAGAGCTTGTCTAGTGTTTCCACTGGTGATGGCCACATCTGCTTTCTCTGATCCTCGTATGTCGGGCAGTTTTGCAGCGGATGTTCAGCGGTCATTTTCGCAGTACCGCACGATCATTCGTCAGTGCCACCTATCTTCAATTTATTGAATAGGTGGTACCTCAGTCTATTGTGGCCAGTGCGAAGTCTGAAGACCACGACCTGCTCTCTTCTGTTCAACTGGTAATAGGCATCGTTTTTTTGTGTAGCCAGTATGTTCTGTTTCCCATTTGGTCATGTATCTAGCTCTAATAAGCCTTTTTGACTCTTCGTATGTCATACTAGTATCTGATTGTGGTAGTCTTGCACCTTCTTTTGCCAGTCTGTCTGCCTCCTCGTTGCCTTGGATGTTACCGTGGGATGGAACCCACTGAACCACTACTCTTTTTGGTGCGGACTGCTGGCATAGTTGACAGAGTACTGCTCTTAAATCATAAAGTTCAGTATTTTTTCTAGCTTTTTAGTGCTATGACTACGGCCCGGGCATCTGTACGTAGGACTATATGGCTTTCATTTCTTTTGCATGTTACCATTTCTTCTACTGCCTCCCTCAGTGCCTCTGTCTCCGCTCTGAAATTGCTCGTGTATTTTCCAGTTGCCACTGCCATTGTTATTTTTCTACCATTTGGTAGGCTCATGAATACCCCTGCCCCTCCGTTCTGTGTTGTGTTTGTTACAGAGCCGTCGGTATATGCATGGGTCCAGTCCATGCTTGGGTAGTTTTTCGTTATGTACCTCAGGGTTAAAACATACTAGTCCAAGACCTCACCTCACGTCCTCGATCGAAATGTACCTTGATACAAGCTATGTTGTAACAACAGCCTGGTCAATAACGTGGGTCAGCACTGTAATCCCCATAGTTCTGAGCTTACTGAAAGGTCACTCATTGCGCTACAGCAAGGAGGACCCAGTACAACGTCTCAGAATGGAAGAAGAAACAACGAAACCTGCTTTCTAAGATAGGACATGAGTTAAGACAACTGAGCACAGGCAACAACTTCACATAATAATAACATTAGATAACAAACAAAACCATCATAAAATGTTGCCCTTTACCCACACTATTAACCTTCCTCATGGCACGGCTCCCAATCACAGCACCAGCAGTTACCCCAGGGAATAAAACCCTTAGAAAATGCAGGAGGAAGCAGACCCTTACATAAAATGCATGCCCAAGTCGGATGCACTGGTCCGACAGGTGCAAAATAAATACATAGTGCAACGCCAACCGCCTTGTGGAATAGAGAAATAATGCGAACGCAACAAATAAAAATCAACCTTACTAAAGGCAGTTTTTCGAACTTCTTCTACCAATTGTAGAACTTGAAAAGATTACAAAACTGCAATCCATGACCGATAGAAGAGACTGCAGAGCCCAGCTGCAGTCAGAGAAACTCCGAAGACTGACCGACCATCCAATGCACCAGAGACTTAACAATTTGGGAAATGGGAAACTAAAGCGGAGAAACTTTGCAGAAATAGCCAAAGCAAAGATGCACGAAGATCCCATAAACGCACTAACAACACAAAACCCATCACTACTGTACGAAAACCTACCTGGAGGCAGGATATATTTCCAGAGGTGGTAGAAAATATACCAGGTATTGGAAACAAAAACTGCCAGACTGAAAAAGAAAAGAGAGATACTACCCTAAGCTTCATATCGAAAAGTTACCCAAGCATGGACTGGACCCATGCATACACTGACGGTTCTGTTACAAACACTACACAGAACGGAGGGGCAGGAGCATTCCTGAACCTACCAAATGGCAGAAAAATAACACTGTCATTCGCTACTGGTAAGTACACAAGCAATTTCAGAGCGGAGACAGAGGCACTGAGGGCGGCAGTGGAAGAAATGGTGACACACAATGAAAATGAAAGCCATATAGTCCTGCTTACAGATGCTCTCGCCGTAGTCACAGCGCTAAAAAGCCAGAAAAACACTGAGCTTAATGACTTAAGAGCAGCACTTTGCAAACTGTGCCAGCAGTCCGCACCAAAAAGGGTAGTGGTACAGTGGGTCCCATCACACTGCAACATCCAAGGCAACGAGGAGGCAGACAGACTGGCAAAAGAAGGTGCAAGACTACCACAATCAGATACTAGTATGACGTACGAAGAGTCAAAACGGCTTATCAAAGCCAGATACATGACCAAATGGGAAACCGAACATACTGGTTACACCAAAAACGATGCCTATTACAAGTTGAACCGAAGAGAGCAGGTCGTTGTCTTCAGACTTCGCACTGGCCACAATAGACTGAGGTACCACCTATTCAACAAATTGAAGATATGTGGTACCGACGAATGCCTGTGCGGTACTGGTAAAATGACCGCTGAACATCCGCTGCAGAACTGCCCGACATACGAGGATCAGAGAGAGCAGATGTGGCCATCACCAGTGGAACTGCAAGACAAGCTCTATGGCTGTGGCGACAGCCTCAGGATGACCGACGCTTTTTTCGAAAAAATAATGGTTACTGTCTGACTGCGTACGAAGAAGAAGAAAAAGAAGAAGAACCTCTTCTACGTTTGTCCAGAGAAGGACGGTTTGATAACGTTTCGTAGCTCACATCCAGGCTGTCATATCTGCGCTTCTCAACACGGCCCATCCTATTTCAATTGCATTTTTTGGGTTGGGTTGCCTTTCCACTGCGATCGAAATTCTCTTCGCCAGACTACACGAGTGCAGTCTGCTTCTAAGGCCGCCGCTTTGAGACAGAATATGGTCCTCTTCAGCTCTGGTTCGTTGTCACTGAGTCGCTGGCTGCTGTCAACTCATTCATGCTGCATATTCAGTCCTGTTATGGTTTTATAATAATACATCTCTTTGTCACTCCTCTTTTGCGCTCCTGGTGTAGAGGTTACTGTGTAATCGAGTGTGTCGACAAACAACTGATTGCATGTTGTGCCTTTGTTAATTGGAGGATCCACCTTCTTATGGCTGGCAGGAAGGTCACAATGTATCTTTCCATTTGAATTTGTTCCATTTACAAGCTGTGCCAGGACAGTGGCTCGCGGCCTTTCTTTTCGATTGTCCAATACTAACTGAGATCAAGATGCTGTCCAGCGCATGAGATGCAGTGGTCAGCGACCCATAGCTGACTGCTAGCGTCAGGGCCAGCGAACCAGAGCTGCCAAGACCTTTCTACACCTCCACGTGGTGATCCTGGATAACAGGCTGCAACAGGACAGACTGGCTAAAGAGAAGGGATCGAAGAGGGAATACTAATCCGGTACTCAAAAAATGCTTGCTGAAGTCGGATGTATTTGACCGAAAGGTGCAAATATCTCAGTCAAGCTGTAAACTTCGACACAACACATTGCATTCTCTGGACTACATTCTGCTACTTAAGCCCTTTCGGGGTTTGGTAGTGGGAGATTGAGAACGAACGAAGCCAGGCCAAGCCAAATGCGAACTGTTCTTCTACCTGCACGTCATGTCGCCGTCACTTTTCAGTTTATAGTCCGTCTCTGACTTCTACATGCACGTCGTGTCACCGTCACTTTCCAGTTTATAGTCCGTCTCTGACTTTTACGTGCACGTCGTGTCGCCGTCACATTCCAGTCCGTCTCTGACTTCTGCATGCACATTTTGTCACCGTCACATTCTAGTTTATAGTCCTTCTCTGACTTCTACGTGTACTTCGTGTCAAAGTCACATTCCAGCTTATAGGCAGTCCTTCTCTGATTGTTCCAAGTGCTTGTCTTTTCGCCATTGCGATCAGGAGACGCTGGAAACTTTCGGGATTCGAACCAGCCAAATTTCTGGTCTCTCATTCGGTTTTCAAAAGGCCAGCCCCGCATCTTTGCACTATTGCGAGCCCATATCAAGTAGGAAGAAGAGAAAAGAAAATAAAGCTGTAAACTATTGACCTTTAACCTCACTTCTAATCCCTTCCATTATGGTTTAAAAATAAACAAAAGCGTTTTATTTCTTCCATATCTTCATTGTTTTCTTTGAACTTCCACAATAAAGATATTATTACATCCCATCGAACTTTTCTAATAAACGGAGCTCCATTTTTGCTCCATAACAAGTGTTTTTCAAATTTGTTGTCTCTGAACTTCCAGAATACATGCCTGGATTAAATGTAGCATGGCGATGTATCAAATTATGGAGAATGGAGAAAAAAAAACCTGGAATCTGACCACAAAAATGAACAGGTGTATTTGATGCTTTTGAAATGTGGGTATGTAGAAGATTTGGACACGTTTCTTAAAAAGATATAAAAACCAATTGTCAGGAACTGGGACAACTCAAGACGGGATATATACTTCTGAAGAAAATATCAAGCAAAACAGTAAAAAAATTTGTTCATGTCAAACGTCATGACAATCTGATAAAGGTTATTTTGGACGGAGCAGTAGAGGGGAAGAGAGCCAAAGGGCAACAGAGGTACAGATGGACAGACAATATCAAGATATGATTGGGACAGTTTGACTGCGTGTTCCAGATGAACTTGGGACAGAGACAATATAGATCCATTACCGTCATTCTCCGTTGCAGAGACGGCACTTGAAAAAGATGATGATAATAAACGTCCAGTATTAAAATGCGTTACCCTCCCCCCCCCCTACCCCACCACTCGCCCCCAGCCCCTCCTTCCTCCACCACATCGAATTTTGTATTAATAAAAAACAGTTCAAAAGGATACAATGGGACTCAAATGACTTTATAAAAACATAACATGGAGCATATATAATTTATATGACGATATAAAGAGACGGCTAGTGCTTATTTCTCATCGAATGGTTGTGAGATTAAATCCACAATCTTTTCAGCTGTGAAGCTGTGCCCGGCATACTTTAAAGAGGAAGGAGAGTCGGCGAGGAGTGGAACATTCTCTTCCATTCTGAAGTTCATCACAAAAAAAACACGTTGTGGCATAGCTTTCAGCGAGGCTGGGATACATGAGCATTCAACCCGACACATCCAGTTTCAGCACGGCACTTTTAGGGCCGGATTGCCTTGCCTTATCTATCCCTATTCTCTAATCCAGACTACGCATGTGCAGCCTATTTCCAGGGCTGTCTTTTGGAGGCGGAATAGGGTCGCGGTCAGCTATGGTTCGTTGATCCTGACGCAAACAGATGTTATGAGTCGATTGATGCTGCTCGCACATCTACAGCTTCACCTTCAGCCTCGAGATGAAATTGAACATTCTGTCTCACTTCTACAGAAACAAAGACAGACTACCGTCACTGCCATATGAAACAAACTGATCAAGACCCCCATGTCCGCGCCGTTCTCCTGTAAACAGGTTGCCTGATCTACGAGGTGAGAATGGTGATTCCGAAACGTTTCTCATTGCACTACAGACAGGAAAACGCTGGTTCATCTTCAGTACACTTCAATGAATAAGAAGATTTACTGTAACGCACTTCCAATTAAACGTCATGATTGAAAAACTCAGTACAAATAGCTTTGAACAACAAGAACAAGAACATCAAAACAGCAAGAACAGTAAAAACAACCGCATACAATACTGTAGTACAGTACAATTATACCCTTACACGTCTTCCCCGGCATTATGGTTTGCTATGAGACTATAACTACAGTGACAATACGATATTAGAACAAGGCAGAATGAACGTAACAAACAGCATAGCTATGTTCTCATGTGCGTGTGTATGTATGTATGTATGTATGTATGTATGTATGTGTTTATGTATGTATGTATGTATGTATGTATGTATGTATATATGTATGTACGTACGTACGTATGTATGTATGTATGTATGTATGTATGTATGTATGTATGTATGTATGTATATATGTATGTATGTATGTACGTATGTACGTATGCACGTATGTACGTATGTACGTATGTACGTGTGTATGTATGTATGTATGTATGTATGTAAGTATGTATGTATGTATGTATGTGTGTATGTATGTGTGTGTATGTATGTAAGTATGTATGTATGTATGCGTGCGTGCATGCGTGTCTTAGGGTGGGCTGGGTGGCTTCGTTTTGGGGGATGTGGGGGTGGGTTGGGGGTTGTGAATGGGTTTGTGCGTGTGTATGTGTGTGTGTATATATATATATATGTACATGTGTATGTGGTCGAGCGTTAAGGCACACGCCTCTCAACGTAGAAGGTTGGCGATCGAATCCCGCAGTTTCATGCGCATCCTGGTTTCAAAAGAACAGAGTGCCGCTTTCCTGAGTTACCTCCAGCCGTCATGACTTATGTCTTGCCACTGGTCCAAGGCAAACCTAGACCAGAGAGTGAGTTTGATGACCAGCGCAGTTGATCCATTACTATAATCCAAATACAGATACATAATCAAGACAAAACCGTCGTCATCATCGCTTGCTGGGCAACTAACTTTATACGTATATAAGTATTTATGTATGTATGGAAATATATGTATCCTCTCTGCCCACCAGTCTCTGGAATAAAAAAGAGGAACCTTGCGAAAATGAATCTACACATACACAGGAACACACACAAACACATTCATACACACACATACACACACACACACACAAACGTGTACTGAAATAGAAAACTCATGATGCGTTGATTCCAGATATTTCCACTTTTCGCGAAATCTATCTTCATTCGCATGGCCGCCATGTTTTGTTGGTCTCCCGCCGAGCTGCACGGAACTAGCCCACAGTGCGCACTTGATTACTTCTCGGAGATGCATTGGAAACACAACGGTGGGGCGGCGCCACAGGAGGCCGGAGGGATATAAGGACTCGATTAATGAGCTCTGTGATTGGTTCTTTCGAATACTTTTGTAAGCGAACTGGAGTGAAAATGTTGGATAGATGGAAGTGTTTAAGCATCAAGATGTGAAGGAACACGCCCAAAGGACTGTGTAGTAAGAAAAGCAATCAGTAAGAAAGATACAATTCTTTCGAATACTTGATTGAATAACATGGTAAAGGAGATAGAGGAAAAGTTAAGATGAGGAAAAGAGGTAAAATAATAGCGTATGAATGGACAACGCAAGGGACTGTCCTTTCTCTTCTTCCTATTGTTCTTCTTCTTCTTATTATTCTTATTATCACTATTCTACTTCTTCTTCTTATTATTATTATTATCATAATTATTCTACTTCTTCTTCTTCTTATTATTATTATCAAAATTATTCTACTTCTTCTTCTTTTTATTCTTTTTATCACTATTCTACTTCTTCTTCTTCTTATTATTATTATCAAAATTATTCTACTTCTTCTTCTTCTTCTTATTATTATCATAATTATTCTACTTCTTCTTATTATTATTATCATAATTATTCTACTTCTTCTTCTTATTATTATTATTATCATAATTATTCTACTTCTTCTTATTATTATTATCATAATTATTCTACTTCTTCTTCTTCTTATTATTATTATCATAATTATTCTACTTCTTCTTCTTATTATTATCATAATTATTCTACTTCTTCTTATTATTATTATCATAATTATTCTACTTCTTCTTCTTCTTATTATTATCATTATTCTACTTCTTCTTCGATTAACTGATGCTATTCTTCTAGCCCAGGGAGGTTCACTAAGGAGTCTGTGCGTTTCAGGTATTCGCGGCACCCAGAGCTTGTGGAGCATGGCCGCTCACCCGAGCCAGACTGCTCCCTTTGGTCTGCGGAAGTGTGACAGACCTGTAGGATAAGTGCTGGTGTTTGCTCTAGTGCATCACATTCGCACGTGGCGGTGTATATAAGACCCATTCTGTGGAGGTAGGCGTTTCAGTATGCGAAATCCCGTTCTTAGTCTGAAGATCTTTATCTGCCTCTCTCGGCAAAGATTGTCAATTTTGTCATTTTCTGGCTACTGTCCTACTAAGGTAGTCAGACAAGTCGAGAGATTATGTCCGTCCAAATGTTATTGTGAACATTATATAGAATGAAGTATAGACAGTGGTATACATTCAGAAAAAAGAAAAAAAAGAGAATATCCCATTAAGTAAGATAAACAAAAATATAGAAACAATCGTGCATGGTTATTCAAGTTAGCTAGAAATTCAAGACGGAAAATTAAGTTAAAAGACTATGCAGAAATGCATATACAGGCAAGATAGAAACGAGTTTTATGCTTACAAGATAGAAAAATAAGAACAACAAAACAAGTCAAAATCAATAAGCACGCATGATAGACACAAGACGACGCACAAAAACAGTCGAATTAATTGTTCTAGTCAGATAGAGACAACAACAACAGAAATCAGCCCGAAAAATTACTCTAGCAAGATAGACAGACAAGAAAAGAGATATAGCCCAACTTACTATACAAGTAAGATAGACAGACGAGAAGAGAGAAGCATGTCCAACAGACTACACACGAACGATAGACTGATACGAAGAAAGAAATTAGTTCAGCAGACTATTCCAGTAAGATAGACAGAAACGGTGAGAGACAAGCTTATTTCTAGTAATTGTAATAACCGAGTGTAGAATAGATTGTTGAAGAATTAAGATGAAAGAAATACATATATCAAACCAAACATTATGCAAGTAAAATGGACACCAACATACAATGACAAGAAAAGATGTACACGATCAGAGGGCAAAATGTACTTGACTTCTAGGTGTAGAAGACTAGGAGATGTGTGAGGGATAAATCAAGAAAACATCATCGGTGGAGTTTACGATGGAGTGAGTAAATGTATAGTTCGGTGAATTAGTGAGTGAGTAATTGTGTTAATTAATGGTTGAGTGAATGATTGCGTAAAATAATGATCAAGTAAATTACCGTGTGGTTGATTGAAAGAGTGCATCGATAAGGAAAACACTATGAGTACATTTATAAACTTACTCCTTCAATCACGCATGACTCGTTCAATCTCTTTCTCACTCCCTTAATTATTCCCCCAGTCATTTACTTTCTCACACACACACACAGATATTCATTCACCAAATAAATTACTCGATCACATACTAACTCTTTTATTCACTAACTCGTTCTGTGAAGCGTTCGATCTCGGACTCATTCTTTATCTGTCATACATGCACTCATTCAGTCATTCACTCAATCATTGATTTACTTATTTACTCACTCGCTTATTTAATCAGTAATTTAAAAAAAACGATAATTCAGATTAATACTCACTTAATAATTCACCGAACTACCCATCCACTAATTCATGAACTCTCTTGACTATATCATGATTTATCACTAATACGTAAAGCAACGGCTTCTACACATATAAGACGAGCATATGCTGATCTCTCATTGTGTAATAACATGTGGTACCGCCAAGAAATCAGTGTCTCGACAAAGATGAAGGTGTATCGTGCTGTTTTGCTGTTTTTTTGTTTGTTTGTTTGTTTCAAATACTCACAATGAGTAGGTTTACTCTTTTGTGGCGCTGAAAAGGACGTTAAGTGACATGTTGCAGTAGCTTCCTGAGCGTGCTGAAGAAGGTGGGCCGGGGTCCTACAGGCGTTTGTGCTATGCTTAGGTTCATCTGCGTGTCGCTCACTATTACTGCGATCACGTCGATCCCTCACTTCGTTACCCAGTCTGCCATTGAAACAGCCGGTTTTCAAGGGAAGGCTGCGAGGAAACCGAGATGAGGGTCTTGTTCAGTATATTTTGCCTGACCCTGGCGAACATGTCTGATGAGTTTGTTGTGCCTGACCAGGCGTTAGTTTTTCTCCCTGCTCTTGTGCTAACCACCCTTCTATACGCAAGCGAAACATGGACATTCCTACAGCAGACATGTCAATAAACATAACCTTTTCCGCATGAGCTGCTTTCCCAGGATGCTGAGAATCCATTTTTAGAAATGAGAGCCCAGCTCTGCAGTCCTCAGTAGGTCAAGACTTTCTGACATTCATACTCTGCTGCAGAGAGCCTAGATCAGATGAACGGCATATTGTTCCCGTGCCAGGTGAGACTTTTCCTAACCCACGTTCGTACGGTTACCTCAAGACAGTAGTTTGTGAGCGAGTGGACAGAGAAAACGACACAGACACACTCTGTAAGATTCTTTGTATGGTTTTTCCATTGATGTTGTCGATTTGGAGCTGCTGGCTCGCCGCAGATAATCCATGTCACAAGTCTCCGGAAGGCTTGGGCAGATTATCACATGACCCTGGTCTTGTGATACTCCGCATTCACATATTTCATCATCCCTGTATCCCCATCTATTCCGGTTTTTCCTGCATCGTGATACACCAGTTCGAAGTCTATTTAGTGACTTCCATGTTGCGTAGGGCAGAAGATGTCCAGGCTCAGGTTCCTCCAGTAACTCGATCAGGGAGACTTGTTTCAGCTGTTTCCAACTTTCGATTTCCTGGACAAGTCTGTAGGGACTGAGTTGACTGTAAAAACACGTTGTCTTGACAAGTCTTAGGCGCTACATCTGGGGTCCGAGCAAAGAGTGTCTTGAGTATTTTACCCGTTGTTCTCTTTCTATCTCTGACGCGACAGTTCTTCTTATCTCTGCTGACGCTATGCCGATTATGGGGTATATTTTTCAGTTGGTGTAGGTCTTAGACATCCAGTAACTATACCGCCTGTCTCATTTATTGCTGTAACTAGATGTTTGACATGTGCAGATCTCTTCCAGACTGGTACGGCATACTCAACTACAGAGAAACACAGAGCGAGTGCTGATGTTCTGAGGACATCTGGTTTTGTTCGTCATGTTATGCCAGTCAGTTTTCGCATGATAATACATTTCTCATGTATTTTCTGTTCAGTCTCCTGACAATGTGCGGCATAGGACAGCGTGTGGTCCAAATTTACTCCCAAATATTTTGAGGGCCGTGCTGTGTTCTAGGTACTGTTTTTGCCATTTGATCTGCAACTTTCTGTTCGCCTCTCTATTTCTTAGATGATAGGCACATTCTTGAGTTTTACTGTGGTTTGGTTTGAGGTAATTGTTTTGGTAATATAGAGCAAGGCATCAAGGGCGTTTGTCAGTTTATGTTCGACTTCTTCAAAGCCTTTCCATTGGCAGCTACTGTTATATCATTGACATTTATGAATGTTGTCACCTCTGTATCTAAAGGTTGATCGTGGGTGTATATATTATATAGCATAGGTGCCATTACACTTCCTTGTGCCAGCCCATCTTTTTGGTTTCGCCATCGACTTTTTTTACTCCCCAAAGTGACGTAGAATCGCCGATTCTGCAGGATACGTTTAATTAGTTGTGTGAGACGCCAGTCCTTTGTCATGGAGTATAGCTTAGCAAACAACTTCTAGTGGTTAATGGTGTAATATGCTGCGCTCAAGTCCATAAAAGTTGCTCCTGTGATCTGTTTACGTTCGAACCCGTCCTCAATAAGTTGTGCAAGGTTAAGATAAGAATATGGCTGCAAAATGATTTTCCAGCCCTGAAGTCTGCTTGCTCTTTGATGAGTTCGTTGTCTATGAGGAGAAGGTGGGGCGGGGTGGGAGGAGGGGGGGGGGGGGAGGGGATTACGATACGGTTCAGAATAATTCTTTCAAAAACTTTGTACAGATGGCACAGTAGTGAAACCGGTCGGAAGTTCTTAGGTTCTGATGGGTTTTTTTTTCCTAGCTTTAGCAGAGCCGCCACCTGGGATTTTCTCCAGATTTTTATGAAATTGCAAAGTACCGATGTATGTGTTGAATATCTTCTGCAGCCATGTGATGGTTTCTAGTCTAAATGTTTTTAATTTGCTCTGTCCTTAAGTCATCTGGGTCAGCTGCTTTGTTGTATTTCATGTGATATATTGCATCATTTAGTTTTTGCAAGGAGAACGGTATCTCCAATATGTCAATCTCCTGTTTACAATCTCGCTGGATATTGGTTTGCTCTGTTTTTTGAGAGGTTTTCCCGTTCAGAAGTAATTGGTGGGTTATTTAATTGGGGCTGACCGGTGTTATACATGCAGGAGCGCTCGTTGGATCATTGCTGATGAGCAAAAAGGTGACACTCGAGCAGGGAGTACCCCAAGGGGGAGTACTATCACCCAAACTCTTCCTGGTGTATATAAACGACATTACAGAGAATATACCAAGAAGAGTCCATAGCTCAATGTTTGCAGACGATCTGGCTATGTGGACCTCTGAAAATAATCTCACCATAGCGATAAATCGGATGCAGCAGGCCCTAACATCGCTGGAAGAGTGGGCGAACTCATGGCTGGTCAAAATAAACGAGGAGAAAACCACATGCACAATATTCTCGCTTTCAATCAAACCCCAAAATACCAAATTAAGTTTAAATGGCAAATTCCTGCAGCCAAACGACAACCCAAACTATATGGGAGTCACATTTGATCAGCGCATGACATGGAAAAGTCAGATCGAGAGAAACCAAGTGAGAGCCAGAGAAAGAATGGCAATCGTGAGGAAACTTGCTGGCACAAGCAGGGGAGCAGACGAAAGCATACTAAAAAAACTGTACACTGGAAGAGTGAGACCAGTTCTCCAGTATGGCATGGACAACAGCAGCAAAGGCGAACTTCGATCAAGTTAGCAAATTTCAAAACCAAGCCATGAGAGTAATAACAGGTGGCATGAAGTCAACGCCAATTGTAGAACTCGAAAAGATTACAAAACTGCAATCCATGACCGATAGAAGAGACTGCAGAGCCCAGCTGCAGTCAGAGGTGGGAGAAAATATGCCAGGTATTGGAATCAAAAACTGCCAGACTGAAAAAGAAAGGAGAGATACTACCCTAAGCTTTATATCGAAAAACTACCCAAGCATGGACTGGACCCATGCATACACCGACGGTTCTGTAACAAACACTACACAGAACGGAGGGGCAGGAGCATTTCTGAACCTACCAAATGGCAGAAAAATAACACTGTCATTCGCTACTGGTAAGTAGCAATTTCAGAGCGAAGGTAGAGGCACTGAGGGCGGCAGTGGAAGAAATGGTGACACACAAAGAAAATGAAAGCCATACAGTCCTGCTTACAGATGATCTGGCCGTAGTCACAGCGCTAAAAAGCCAGAAAAACACTGAGCTTAATGACTTAAGAGCAGCACTCTGCAAACTGTGCCAGCAGTCCGCACCAAAAAGGGTAGTGGTACAGTGGGTCCCATCACACTGCAACATCCAAGGCAACGAGGAGGCAGACAGACTGGCAAAAGAAGGTGCAAGACTACCACAGACAGATACTAGTATGACGTACGAAGAGTCAAAACGGCTTATTAAAGCCAGATACATGACCAAATGGGAAACCGAACATACTGGTTACACCAAAAACGATGCCTATTACCAGTTGAACAGAAGAGAGCAGGTCGTTGTCTTCAGACTTCGCACTGGCCACAATAGACTGAGGTACCACCTATTCAACAAATTGAAGATAGGTGGTACCGACGAATGCCCGTGCGGTACCGGTAAAATGACCGCTGAACATCTACTGCAGAATTGCCCGACATACGAGGATCAGAGAGAGCAGATGTGGCCATCACCAATGGAACTGCAAGACAAGCTCTATGGCAGTGTCGACAGCCTCAGGATGACCGCCGCTTTTTTCGAAAAAATAATGGTTACTGTCTGACTGCGTACGAAGAAGAAGAAGGATCATTGCTGAAGTTTTTAATAAGCTTCCAGGCGTGTTTTGTTTTATATCAAGGTTTTCCACCAAGTGGCGCCATGTTTCGTATTTTGACTCTGGTATGGCATGTAGTAGGTCTTTCCCTACCTGAATGGTTTCATCAGAGAGAGGATCACTTTCAAATAATGCTTGGTAATGCTCATATTCATCGTTAAGGCATGGAATATACTGAGTTCTGCAGCCTCTTGGTATATGGTGTCTAAAGATTCTTTAGACGTGTTTGACAAAGGCCTCATATTTTGTGGGGGTTGGTTCTAATTGATGCACCTCTTTGTCTATGTCATAGGTGTGAGTGATCTCATTTGGCTCGTTGGTAGTTGATGCGTCATTTGAACGCTACGCTTTCCGGCTTGACAACTGCCGTGACGGTGCATGATATGGGCCTGTGTTGTGTCCGTGGTATGGGCTCCTCTACAGATTTTGCCACTTGGTGAATTATCCTGTCACTAACAAATATGTTGTCAGGATTGTAACATTTTCCCCATCTGCAGCTTTTAAAAGATGGTGGACATTTTGGGATGTGCAAAAGCTGCAATCCCTTCTGCTCTGTCCAGTTCTCAAGCTCTTCCCCATTAGCATAGGATTCCTTGTAGCCCCCAAGCAGTGCTGTGACAGTTGAAGTCTCCCATTCAGTGCTGTGACAGTTGAAGTCTCCCATGCAGTGTTGTCACAGTTGAAGTCTCCCATTCAGTGATGTGACAGTTGAAGTATCCCATGCAGTGTTGTCACAGTTGAAGTCTCCCATTCAGTGATGTGACAGTTGAAGTCTCCCATGCAGTGTTGTCACAGTTGAAGTCTCACATTCAGTGCTGTGACAGTTGAAGTCTCCCATGCAGTGTTGTCACAGTTGAAGTCTCCCATTCAGTGATGTGACAGATGAAGTATCCCATGCAGTGTTGTCACAGTTGAAGTCTCCCATTCAGTGATGTAACAGTTGAAGTCTCCCATGCAGTGTTGTCACAGTTGAAGTCTCACATTCAGTGCTGTGACAGTTGAAGTCTTCCATAAATATTTTGTTGCTTTGTGATCTGAAGTTGTAAGGTTCTTCGAAAACAAAGTTGTCATTCGGGGCTTATATACTGATGTCACTGTACATGATTGGGTTTGGGTGGTGAGGATCTCTGTGTTTCCTCTGGAGGTTTGGCCCACTGAGATTATATGTAGGTTTGGTGTGACAAAAATGGCCCTAAAATATTGCTTATGTGGTATCTACAACAATCGTCATTCTGTCTATTTTGGGTCTTTTGTCAGCGATTGCGCGATGGACCATTAGTACATCGCATTTGCGCTGAATGCATATTTCAGACAGTAGTGTTTCCTTGCTGGCGTAGAGTCCATCGATGTTCATTGAAATCAACACTAGCCCTTTTTTTACATTCCATGGTATGATTAGTGCCAAGGTGTTAAAACGATTGGCCGATTGAAAATCGTTTCCAGGGTCCGGCCTACTGTTTTATTTGTTATAATCTGAAGGTTCCTTCCGTGTCATTTCGTGGCTCCTTTCGTGTCATTCTGTGGCTCCTTTCGTGTCATTCTGTGACTCCTTTCGTATCATTTCGTGGCTCCTTTCGTGTCATTTCGTGGCTCCTTTCGTGTCATTTCGTGGCTCCTTTCGTGTCATTTCGTGGCTCCTTTCGTGTCATTTCGTGGCTCCTTTCGTGTCATTTCGTGGCTCCTTTCATGTCATTTCGTGGCTCCTTTCGTGTCATTTCGTGGCTCTTCGTGTCATTTCGTGTCTCCTTTCCTGTCATTTCGTGGCTCCTTTCGTGTCATTTCGTGGCTCCTTTCGTGTCATTTCGTGGCTCCTTTCGTGTCATTTCGTGGCTCTTCGTGTCATTTCGTGGCTCCTTTCGTGTCATTTCGTGGCTTCTTTCGTGTCATTTCGTGGCTCCTTTCGTGTCATTTCGTGGCTCCTTTCGTGTCATTTCGTGGCTACTTTCGTGTCATTTCGTGGCTCCTTTCGTGTCATTTCGTGGCTCCTTTCGTGTCATTTCGTGGCTCTTCGTGTCATTTCGTGTCTCCTTTCCTGTCATTTCGTGGCTCCTTTCGTGTCATTTCGTGGCTCCTTTCGTGTCATTTCGTGGCTCGTGTCCTTCTGGGGCTCCTCTCATGCTCATTTGTTGCTTCTTTCGTTTGCGATGGTTAACTAATATTATTATTACTGTTATTATTACTCTCTTCCAATCCAACCAGCTGTATATGGGTACTTGACGAAGTCAAGAGATAATTCCAAAGCCGCCATGTGAGCTATGCATCTCGTACTATACCGTCGGCACTTTCAGCAATGTAAAGGAATGAGCAGATAGGGGATCCTAAAACGCAATGAGGCCGGTTCTGTGAACAATTTTCCATTTTTTTTCCATATCTGGTTATCTTATATGGGGAGATACGATTAACGTCAGGTCAGGGAAAACATTTAGCCAGAGACAGCTGAAATATACTGATGAAGACCTCACCTCACTTTCAAGTAGTGCTGTAATCCCCAGAATGGTGATCTTACTTAGGGACACCTCATTGCCCTTCAGCCAGGAGGACCTCGATCCACCTTCTCAAATACGTCTCTGAATGTGAGGAAAGCCACTGTAACCCACCACTAAAGACCGTTGTCAAGAGACCTAACTCAAGTGCGATCGACATTAGCAACAACAACATCTTGCTTGTTTACGGTAGAAGTGTGGGCTTGTTTCTCTACTCATATCAGTCTATTTGACCAAAATAATCTGTTTTGCGCAATACTTGCATTGTTCTTTGAGCTTGTTTCTTTCGTTTAGTCTGTACATCTTACTATCATTTTACTTTGTGCTTGCTTCTGCCATGTCTGTCTATCTTTCCATAATAGCCCCCTGGGCTTGTTTCTGTCTTCATGTCTGTTTATCTTACTATAATAGCCCTTTTAGAATTGCCGAAGACGGATGTATCCGACCGAAAAATGCAAATATTGTAGTCAAGCTGTAAACTAGCGACAAAAAGCATTCCGATCTCTGGACTACATCCTGCTACATGCAAAGCCCTGTTCGGGGCTTCGTGGCGGCAGATTGAGAACGTTCAGGGCGTGATGTCAGGAGATTGAGAACGTTTAGGGCTTGGTGGCGTGAGATTGAGAACGTTTAGGGCTTTGGGGCGCGAGATTGTTTCTTTCGTCATGTCTGTCTATCTTACTATCATTGTCCTTTGGACTTGTTTCTGTCGTTTGTTTGTCTATCTTACTATCTTTATCCTTCGGGCTTGTTTTTGTGGTCATGTCTGTCTATCTTACTATCTTTATCCTTCGGGCTTGTTTTTGTGGTCATGTCTGTCTATCTTACTATCTTTATCCTTCGGGCTTGTTTTTGTGGTCATGTCTGTCTATCGTACTATCTTTATCCTTCGGGCTTGTTTTTGTGATCATGTCTGTCTATCTTACTATCTTTATCCTTCGGGCTTGTTTTTGTGGTCATGTCTGTCTATCTTACTATCTTTATCCTTCGGGCTTGTTTTTGTGGTCATGTCTGTCTATCTTACTATCTTTATCCTTTTTGCTTGTTTCGGTGTCATGTCTGTCTATCTTACTATCTTTATCCTTTTTGCTTGTTTCGGTGTCATGTCTGTCTATCTTACTATCTTTATCCTTTTTGCTTGTTTCGGTGTCATGTCTGTCTATCTTACTATCGTTATCCTTTTTGCTTGTTTCGGTGTCATGTCTGTCTATCTTACTATCTTTATCCTTTTTGCTTGTTTCGGTGTCATGTCTGTCTATCTCACTATCTTTATCCTTTTTGCTTGTTTCGGTGTCATGTCTGTCTATCTTACTATCGTTATCCTTTTTGCTTGTTTCGGTGTCATGTCTGTCTATCTTACTATCTTTATCCTTTTTGCTTGTTTCGGTGTCATGTCTGTCTATCTTACTATCTTTATCCTTTTTGCTTGTTTCGGTGTCATGTCTGTCTATCTTACTATCTTTATCCATTTTGCTTGTTTCGGTGTCATGTCTATCTTACTATCGTTATCCTTTTTTGCTTGTTTCGGTGTCATGTCTGTCTATCTTACTAGAATATTCGCATGTCGTGTTTCTTTATTCTTGTTCGTCTATCGTTCTTGCATTATCCTTTAGTCTTGTTTCTCTTTAATTGTCTGTCTATCTTGCTAGCAGAATCCTCTGGGATTGCTACTCACTTCTTTTCAGCTTTTGTAAACTAGAATTAGTCACGTGGGCATGTTTCGTTGTATGCAGTATCGCAAATGAACATGGGTAATGGTAATACACACGGTAATATGATTGTTTTGATGCATTTACCATTGTTAAAGTAGATAGTTAATACACGTGTTCTTTCGATAATGTTGATGAGAAGGCATGCAAGAGTGAGTGAAAGAGTATGTGAGTGAGTGAGGAAGTGAATGCATGAGTGAGTGAGAGAGAGAATGAGTGAGAGAGTGTATGAGTGAGCGGGGAAGTGAGTGAGTGAGGGAGTAAGTAAGAGAGTGAGTGAAATAGTGTGTTAGTGAGTGAGTGAGTGAGAACGTGAATGAATAAGGGTTGAGAGAGATAGAGTGAGCAGTGAATTAGTGAGGGAGTAAGTGAGAGAATGATTGAGAGAGTTTGTGAGTGAGTGTTGCAGTGAGTGAGGAAGTGAATGAGTGACGGAGTGAGTGAGAGAGAGAGAGTGAGTGAGTGAATGCGTCCGTGCATGAGTGACTTAGTGAGTATGTGTGTGAGTGTTATGAGTGAGTAGTGAGTGCGCCCGTGCGTGAGAGAGTGACTGAGTGAGTGAGTATGTGTGTGTGTGTGTGTATGAGTGAGTAAGTAAATGAGTACATGTGAGCAAATGTGTGCATGTCTGATTTAGCGTATGAATATGTGTTTCTATATTCAAGGGATTCTACTAGAGATTTTGACTGATACATACATTTTTCAGTTAACCTTTGAGTGAATATCCGAGTGTTTTAAAGATTCATTTAAGTGAATATCAAAGAGGGTGAATAAGTACCTACCCACGAGTGTATGTATGCTTGATTGATGGAATGACGGAATGTGGAACTTAATAAATAAACGATCAAGTAAGCAATTGATTGACAGAGTGGGTGGGTAAGATAAGGGAAAGAGCAAAAGAAAATATTAATTACTTCATTATGAAACATCGTATCATTCCTTAACCCGAGGCAAGTCTGAAAGAATGACACACAGGAAATGGAAATATTTACCGTTATCGGGGATATTACATAAATGGCATTCTTAATTATAAGCATGCTGAAAATAACAAGGAAGTCGAAAGCCAATGACATTGTCCACTGGTAATGGAAAATTGATCCCATCAAATTACATCTTTGCACACCTTGTGATGACGTCAGTAAGCCTAATTACTTCGTTTCCTTTAACTGATTGGTCTCGTTTAGGAATTTCAATGGTGTGCAGAATTGTCTTAGGGTTGGGGTGTTGTGTCATGTGTAGTTCTTAGAAAAAAATCGTGATGGTGAAGTCGGAGAAGAAAAAGAAAAAGAATAATTAGATGATGAATAAGATGGAGTAGAAGAATCAGAAGACGTAGATGAGAAATAAGAGAAAGTAGTATAAGAAAAACAAGCAGACTGTGAAAAATAAGGCGAAGAGGAAGAAACATTATAATAATTAGCAGACAAATAACTTATAAGAAAAAGACAAAGAAATGGAAGATAGGAAAGAAGAAAAAGAAGGTATAGATGAAGAGAGATGCGAATACGAAGATGCAGTCAATGAAGAAGCGCACTAAGTAGTCGGCAAATAAGAAAGAGGTTGGTAAAGATGAAAAAGAACAATAAAATGGTATCAAAAAGGAAGAAGAAACAGAAGAAGAAAAAGTTAGAAAACAAGGAAGAAGACAAAGGAAGAAAGAACTAACAGACGAAGAAGATGATGATGATGTGAAAAAATAAATAAAACATAGAATAAGAAATTAGATTTAAACAGAAAAACAGGACACATAAAAAGATATAATAGTAGTTAAAGTTGCACAATTCAATGAAACAGATGAAGAATGAGAAGAAAATACGATAATGATACTGTTTATAGAGAAAATCACGAACATTAATAGAACTACTCTAATAATAATGGGTTATCAAGTTCAAATATGTTAGATATAGAAACAATGCCAGTAAGCCTCGTTCATATGCCGAGTCGTTCTCTAGACATTCAGATAACATGAAATAACCGTCGGAATACGAAACATTATCACATTTTTCACTTAGAATAACATGTAAATGTCTAGTAAGATGTCCTCTTCACTTACCTTGAGTCGCTTCTATTCTATCACATAATATACAGTTTTTTTTTGTTTTTTTTCGTGGCTAGTGACTTCTAGAAGATATGATATCTAGTTTTATAATTAGTCATCCCTCGTTACATCTTGCAATATTCCTGGCAAGTTACAGTGTTGCTATTAATTGTCACCTTTAAAGTCCAGGTAATTCTGCCTTGAACATGTCTATATTATCCTATACTATTTTGAACTAAGTCTAAAATCGATTACTAAGCTCATTTTCTCGAACTAAAATAACGCAGGATAAACTTCTGAGTTTCTGGAATTAAAATAAAATCAGGCTGCACTTCTCAGTTTCTTGAACTACGAGGCGTGTTCAAATGAAACCGAACCAAACTGCAACAAATCATCATACGTACAGTGCGCATGACGACGTCACTTCTAGTGTAAACAGCACATACCAACCGTCAAGTTTGCAAACTGTCATCCTCTACCTCATAGTTTCATCAGCAGACCGTTGAAAACATGGCGGGGGTGATATGGAATACGTCCAAAGTTGATCAGCTAGCGGTGATTCGGTTTCTAACAGCTGAAGAATGTCGACCAGTTGACATTCATCGCAGAATGCAGGCAGTGTATGGTGACAAAAGTGTGTCGAAGACAACAGGGAATAACTTGACAACGATGTTTAAAGAAAGACAGGAATTAACGCAACAATTTGTGTCTGAACTGATCTCGGAAGAATACCTGGTCGTTTATTCTTGATTGTTGTATGCAGCTTGTCTAGTGTGTCATTGTAGCGAATGGCATTGATGTTCCTGCAAGGCTCTTTAAAGTCTACCAACGAAAGTCCCTCAAGGTCAAAAAACCCTGTTAGCATCACCTGACCAGCGTAAATGGGTGAGTTTTGTTTTGTTTCGGTGATCCGGAGTGTTTCCATTGCTAGCAATTTTCATGTTAGGCTCAAAGTGGTGGCACCACGATTCATCACCTGCCACTATGCGCAAAAGAAAGGAATCACCTCCTTTTCGTATCTCAGCAAGTGGTTCAAACTCCATCCCATGCTTTCTTTCTTATGATGGTTGGTCAGCAACCGAGGCATCCATTGTGAGCACACCTTCCGATACTTCAGTTTCTTGATAACCACCATTAGAACTGTTTCTAGCGACACAGCAAATTCCCCTGCTAGCGAACGTAAGCTCCGGCGATGGTCCAGCCGAATTGCTGCATCCATTTTGGCGATGGCATTATCTGACGCAACAATATGCGCCTGACCCGGTCTCGGAAGATCTTTCGTTAACTCACGTCCTTCGTTAAACATGGTTGTCCAGTTCTTCACTGTTGTCTTCGACATACTTTTGTCACCATACACTGTCTGCACTCTGCAATGAATGTTAACTGGTCGATATTCTTCAGCTGTTAGAAACCGAATCACCGATCTGATCAACTCTTGACGGATTCCGCATCACATCCGCCATGTTTTTAACGGTCTGCTGAGGAAACTATGAGTCGGTGGATAATGCAATTTTTGCGAACTTGACGGTTGGTATGTGCTGTTTACATCACAAATGACGTCATCGTACGCATCATACGGTTGTTCACTTGTTGCAATTCGGTCCGATTTCAATTAAACACGCCTCGTATAACGCAGGACTCACTTCTCAGCGTTTCAAACTAAAATAATGGAGGATGCACTTCTGAGCTTCTTGAACTAAAATAATGAAGGATGCACTTCTGAGCTTCTTGAGCTAAAATAATGAAGGATGCACTTCTAAGCTTCTTGAACTAAAATAATGAAGGATGCACTTCTAGCTTCTTGAACTAAAATAATGGAAGATGCACTTCTGAGTTTCTTGAACTAAAATAATGGAGGATGCACTTCTGGGTTTCTTGAACTAAAATAGTGGAGGATGCACTTCTGAGTTCCTTGAACTAAAATAATGAAGGATGCACTTCTGAGCTTCTTGAACTAAAATAATGAAGGATGCACTTCTGAGTTTCTTGAACTAAAATAATGAAGGATGCACTTCTGAGCTTCTTGAACTAAAATAATGAAGGATGCACTTCTGAGTTTCTTGAACTAAAATAAGGGAGGATGCACTTCTGAGTTTCTTGAACTAAAATAATGAAGGATGCACTTCTGAGTTTCTTGAACTAAAATAATGGAGGATGCACTTCTGAGCTTCTTGAACTAAAATAATGAAGGATGCACTTCTGAGTTTCTTGAACAAATATAATGCAGGATGCTATTCTCAGATACTCGAACTAAAATCTCTTAGGACCTACTTCCAAAGTTCATGAACTTAGCCGACCAGGTCGTAATGTCGAAAGTAGCCAAGAAGAAAAATGAGACATGAACATGTACATTGTTACAAAACATCGCATTATTGTAACACCAAAAAAGGGACTTAATATCACACCTCGTTCGCTAGACGATCATATGGTCTTCAGGAAACGTAGCACTCATCAGAAAGTAATGCTCTATAGTGCTTCACACGATGTCATACCTGGACGCCAGATATTGTTCTATGGCTCATATACAATGATATATTAAAATAAAAATACGTCTTTGGATGAAAGCACCGATCACTACAAAAACAAGATGAAAACCTTTTATCATCATCACCAACAAGCAAATGGCAATAAGCGGGCCCCTACTTTACTTACACAACGCAACTCAGAAACCATTACAAGTATTATGTTATCAGCCCGAACATAAACACTCACACACTCTAAAACACACACACTTGTTACGCAGGTCTATAAATATATCAGAAATATTACACGTTATCAAACACACGTTTGGTTTACAGTGAATCGTTTATTTTCATATCACCTTTCTTTAACCTACTTTTCCAATACCTCATCTCTGTGCAGTTTAGTTGCTAGATTTAAAAAAAAAAACATTTTAAAAACACGAAATGAAAGAAAGCATTTAAGTATTCCTAGCGTTATACCTTCATATCTCCTGAGAACACGTCACAAGACGTCAAGGAAATCTAAAACACAAGAGGCACACCATAAAACATATATATAACCAGACACCCAAGCCCGTATCAGCACATCACCAGGGGGTTATCTCTCTTAGCGAGCTCCTTTTTGTTTGGGGGGTCCTCCAAAGAGGTTCGTCCCTAGAAACAAGATCAAAGCGTGTGTAACTGGTCTCTCCATGCGTCCTCTCGCCATCCCGGGTAGATGGGAGAGATTATTGCTGTCTGACGGCCAGTCTCTCTTTTGTAGCAGCCCTCGCTCTCAGACTCAGGTACCTGATAGTGTAATCGTGAAGGAACATGTCTCCGTGGATGTTGCCAGTCTAAATGACGTCTTCCCTGATTTGGATTCTGCTGAGCTCCGTTTGTCTTGTCTCGGCAGCCTCAGATGATGATGGTGATGGTGTTGATGAGGAGGTTTTTTTATGGTGTCAGGTATCCGCAGATGTGAAGTGTTGAATTACGAGTCACTTTGAGAAATGTTTCTGCGTGTTGTAACAGGGGACACACTGTTTCAATTGTATTGTTGGTTATTTTAAATAGAGAGAGAGCGAGAGAGAGAGCGAGATAGGGAGCGAGAGATAGAGAGCGAGACAGAGGCAGAGAAAGAGAAGAGAGAGAAAGAAAGAGAAAGAGAGAAAGAGCGAGAGAAAGAGAAAGAAAGAGAGAGAAGGAAAGAAAGAGAGAGCGCGAAAGACAGAAAGCTGTTAGACCGTTTCCTTCTCATAGCAAAGAGACCTGGTCTTCGAACTGGTTTATGTACGCTTCAGTTCACTCTACTGTAAATACGGGTATCACACACAGTTATTAAAAAGACGACAGCGGGCAAGAGAAGGTCACTTGACTGTTAACAAACTTGGACCTCTTTCATGGAGCAGGCATCTATAGCACCTCATCGCCGTCTGCCGTGAAAGAACATTCTCTTATCGTCTATCTTTTTAGACTGGACAAGATGCCATTCTTTTTCTTCTTCTTCCTCATCTTCTTCTTTCGAGCTCGTCCTGAAAAGGACGTTGAGTCACAGTTTACAGCAAGGATGCGATGTTTGCGTCTTTCGGCTCGACACATCCGATTTCAGCTGGATTATTTTAGTACCTGGTTTGCCTTCCAACTACGATCCTAATTTTCTTAGTTCTTGTTGTCATTATTGAATGCTCATGAAGGTGTACCGGGGTCCTCCATGCTGTTGTGCTATGCTTGGTTTCATCTGCGTGTCTCTCACTACTATGGGGATCCCTCACTTTTTTAGCCAGGCTGCCATGAAACCAGCCAGTTTCCGAGAACGGCTACGAGAAAGCCAAGGTGAGGGTTTTCTCCAGTATGTTTTGCCTGAACCTGACTAATATGTCTGATCAGTATGCTTTGCCTGACCCTGACTAACATGTCAGATCAGTATGTTTTACCTGACCCTGACTAACATCTCAGATCAGTATGTTTTGCCTAACCCTGACTAACATGTCTGATCACTATGTTTTGCCTGAACCTGGCTAACATGTCAGATCAGTATATTTTGGCTGAACCTGACTAACATGTCAGATCAGTATGTTTGCCTGAACCTGACTAACATGTCTGATCACTATGTTTTACCTGAACCTGACTAACATGTCATATCAGTATGTTTTGCCTGACCCTGACTAACATGTCTGATCACTATGTTTTGCCTGACCTTGACTAACATGCCTGATCACTATGTTTTGACTAAACCCGACTAACATGTTAGATCAGTATGTTTTGTCTGAACCTGGCTAACATGTCTGATCACTATATTTTTCCTGAACCTGACTAACATGTCAGATCCCTATGTCTTACCTGACCCTAACTAACATGTCAGATCACTATATTTTGCCTGAACCTGACTAACATGTCAGATCACTATGTTTTGCCTGAACATGGCTAACATGTCAGATCAGTATGTTTAACCTGACCCTGACTAACATGTCAGATCAGTATATTTTGCCTGACCAGACCTTAGTCTTCCCTATTCTCTTAGTCAGAATGCTCTAGTGCAGATTGTTTCCAGGGCCACCTCTTGAGGGCAGAATAGGGTCTTCGATAGATATGGTACACTGACCCTGATGGAAGCAACCTGCTGTCGGCTCATTCATTGTGCTGCATAATTGTCTTCCCCCCCCCCCCCCCCGACGCCATTCAATAACAGATAACCTGACTTTAGCTATATGAGAGCGCGTATATATGTTTCCCTATGTGGGTAATACTCATGTTATTCTTAGGTAGACGATATTACAGCAAACATTAGCAACCATTTAAGTTCAAACGGACACACGCGACTGTGCCCAACTGGTTCCGGGACATTTCACTAAATGCATTTGCAATAGTCGTAACATCATCATCGTCTTGTAGCATGTCCTTTTTAGAACGTCGCTCCCATCACAGTCTGTATGAAAGAAACTCGTTCTCTTGCCAAAACTCCAGCCTCCGCCACAGTCATACCCAGGCATTCCTGAATATCTTGGTGCCATCGTCTTCTTGGTCTACCCCTTCCTCTTTTGCCTAGCACCATACCTTCCATCACCGTTCTCTCAAGACCGTTGGGTCTCTTGATGTGACCAAAGCATTTGCATTTTCTAGCCAAAATGGAACTGATAAACCAGTTCTCCTCTATGCTCAATTTTTTGCCGAATGTCTACATTTGTTTTTTCTCTGTCCAGCCTATTTTGAGGATTGTTCTGTAACATTTTGACTCGAAGGATTCGATTCTTTGTCTAGAAGTTTTGGTAATCGTCCATGATTCACAGCCCTAAGCTGCCACAGGAAAAACACAGGCTCTCAAGACTTTTACTTGTATCATTTTGTTGGTGTTCTGCCATAATTTCTTCAGGCTGTTCAGTCTCTGCATTGCCATAGCTAGTCTTCTTCTGATTTCTTTCGAGCAGTCGCCATTTTTGTAATTCTGGAGCCCAGATATTCAAAATGTGTGACCTGATCTATTTCCTCACCACCCACTGTAAATTTATGGTGACATTGTGTTTTGTCGGTGGTCATTATCTTTGTTTTGTTTATGTTTATGAACAGATTTTGATCTCTACTATGTCCATTAACGGCTGAAAGTAGCTGCTCTAGCCCTTCTGTACTTCTTGATAGTATCACATTGTCATCTGCGTATCGTAACTTTGGAATCTCGTACCCCCCAATCGTAAATGGGTCGAAACTGTCAATGTTCTCGTCTTCTCGAACATCTCTCATTATACATTCCGCATATATGTTGTACAGATAAGGTAAGAGGATACATCCCTGTCGGACTCCCTTTTGTACTGCAAACCAATCTGATGTTTTCCCAGATACTCGGACAGCGGCGTGTTGATCTTGGTATTATGTTTCAATGAGATGGACTATATGCAAAGGAAACCCCATTTCCTTCATGATTATCCACAGATTTTGATGTTTTACCTTGTCGAAGGCCTTGATGTAATCAATGAAACATGTGTACATGACTACATTAAACTCTCTACATTTTTCGTAGATATTCCTTAAATTTAATATGTGGTCCCTGGTCCCTCTGTCTTTCCTAAAACCTGCCTGGACTACGTGAATTTCAGATTCAAACCTTTTCTCTTTCCTTCTTAACAGGATTCGCAAGAGTATCTTGCTAGCGTGGCTGATCAGCGCGATAGTTCGGTAGTTCCTGCACAGCTTCAGGTTGCCTTTTTTGGGGAGGGGAATATCAATTGATTTCTTTCATGCTTCTGGCCACTCTGCACTGGGCCATATCTGTTTACACAGCTTGTTATAGACTCGAGCACTTGCCTCCCCTCCTGCTTGTATTAGCTCGTCGTAACTCGTGCCATAAATACGACTTATTTGCACATAGTCGTAACTCGTGCCATAAATACTGCTTATTTGCACATAGTCGCAACTCGTGCCATAAATACGACTTATTTGCACATAGTCGTAACTCGTGCCATAAATACGACTTATTTGTACATCTTCTAACATCATGTAGAGACCTTGTTTTATTCTCCTTGCTGCTTATTTTACCTACAGGATGAGTTAGCCAGCTCTTTGACCAACCCTCTGTGGTCGCTAAGAAGCCAGTTACATTTGTGCTTTCTGACTGTGTTGGGAAGTAAAACTACAGGAGCCCTAGCACTATTAATTAGAAAGCCCAAGAGCTAATTGTTAAGGGAAGCTGATTAATAATAAGAAAAAGAATTCACAACCCTCCTGAGTCGCTTCTTACGACATGTCTGGTAGGTTTCAGTGTTACTATTCGTTATGCCTATTTAGGATCCGGGCGACTAATAATCAGATGTGACAGGAATGTTCAGTTATAAGGTAAAGGTAAACCGAGTCTCAAAAGAGACTTAACCGTTGGCCGGGAATGAAATCTTAGAGACTTCATGATGTTAAGCCGCCAGCGTGTGTGAGGTACGGATGCTAGTTTAATTCCTCGCTGCCTTTACTTTCGTATATGTAAGTCATGTACCCATGTACTCCTGGGTCGACTGTAGTGCCAGTAGTGGGAGTCAAACTCATAGGCTTAGCTGTGTAAAGTGTGTGAATTTTTTTTAAAATAATCCTGACATGTTATCGGTAAGTTGATGTTACGTTTAACACAAAATATGATTTCAATCAATCGCTACCATTGGTTACGGGCCATACTTCTTCGATCAACTGATGCTTCGCATCTAGCCCGGTGAGGTCCACCATCAACTGATGCTTCGCATCTAGCCAGGTGAGGTCCAAGATCAACTGATGCTTCGCATTTAGGAAGGTGAGGTACACGATCAACTGATGCCATGCTTCTAGCCAGGTGAGGTCCACGATCAACTGATACCATTCTTCTAGCCCGGTGAGGTCCACGATCAACTGAGGCTTCTAGCCCAGTGAGTTCTACGATCTTCTTCTTCTTCTTCTCCTTCTACTTTGTACGCTTTCAAACGTGATCCTGCATTTTTTCGAAAAAAGCAGCGGTCATCCTGAGGCTGTCGACACTGCCATAGAGCTTGTCTAGTTTTGCCACTGGTGATGGCCACATGTGCTTTCTCTGGTCCTCGTACGTCGGGCAGTTTTGCAGCAGATGTTCAGTGGTCATTTTCCCGGTACCACAAGTGCATTCGTCAGTGCCACCTATCTTCCGTTTATTGAATAGGTGGTACCTCAGTCTGTTGTGGCATGTGCGGAGTCTAAAGACCACGTCCTGCTCTCTTCTGTTCAACTGTTAATAGGTATCATTTTTTGTGTAGCCAGTATGCTCTGTTTCCAATTTGGCCATGTATCTGGCTCTATTTATCATTTTGGACTCTTCGTAGGTTACACTAGAATCTGGTTGTGGTAGTCTTGCACCTTCTTTTGCCAGTCTGTCTGCCTTTTCGTTGCCTTGATGTTACAGTGGAATGGAACCCACTGCACCACTACTCTTTTTGGTGCGGACTGCTGGCATAGTTGATAGAGTACTGCTCTTAAATCATTAAGTTCAGTATTTTTCTGACGTTTTAGTGCTGTGACTACTGCTAGGGCATCTGTAAACAGGACTATCTGGCTTTCATTTCTTTTGCCCGTCAGCATTGCTTCTACTGCAGCCCTCAGTGCCTCTGCCTCCGCTCTGAAATTGCTTGAGTATTTCCCAATTGCCACTGACATTGTTATTTTTCTACCATTTGGTAGGCCCAGGAATACCCCTGCCCCTCCGTTCTGTGTTGTGTTTGTTACAGAACCGTCGGTGTATGCATGGGTCCAGTCCATGCTTGAGTAGTTTTTCGTTATGTACCTCAGGGTTATGTCTCTTCTTTCGTTTTCAGTCTGGCTGTTCTTGTTTCCAATACCTGGTATATTTTCTACCACCTCCGGAATGATATGGTGCTTCCAGGTGGGTTTGCGTACAGTAGGGATGGGCTTTGGTATTGTTAATGTGTTCATAGGGTCTTCGCTCATTTTTGCTTTGGCTATTTCTGCAAAGTGTCTCCGCTTTAGTTTCCCATTTCCAAATCTATTTAGTCTGTCAGTCTTCTGAGTTTCTCTGCTTGCTGCTAGGCTCTACAGTCTCTTCTGTCGGTCAAGGATTGCAGATTTGTAATCTTTTCAAGTTCTACAATTGGCGTTGACTTCATGCCTCCTGTTATAACTCTCATGGCTTGATTTTGAAGTTTACTAATTTTATCGAAGTTCGCGTTTGCTGCTGTTGTCCATGCCGCAATGCCATACTCGAGAACTGGTCTCACTCTTCCAGTGTACAGTTTCTTTAGTATACTTTCGTCTGCTCCCCAGCTTGTGCCAGCAAGTTTCCTCATGATTGTCATTCTTTCTCTGGCTCTCGTTCGATTTCTCTCGATCTGACTTTTCCATGTCATGCGCCGATCAAATGTGACCCCCAGGTAGTTTTGGTTGTCGTTTGGCAGCAGATATTTACCGCTAAGACTTATTTTGGTGTTCTCGTGTTTATTTGAAAGCAAGAATATCGTACATGTTGTTTCTTCTCATTTATTTTGACCAGCCATAAGTTCGCCAGCTCCTCCAACGATGTTAGGGCCTGCTGCATCTGATTGCTTGCTATGGTGAGATTTTTTTTTAAGGTCCACATAGGCAGATCGTCTGCAAACATGAAGCTGTGGACTCTTCTTGGTACATTCTCTGTGATGTTGTTTATATACACCAGTAAAAGTGTGGGTGACAGTACTCCCCCTTGGGGCTCTCCCTGCTCAAGTGTCACCTTTTTGCTCATCTGCCCTTGTACTTTAACTCTTGCTGTTCTGTTTTCGAGGTAGTGGCTGATCCATCTGTACATTTTCCCACAAACTTCACTTCTTCGTAGCTTGACTTTAGGTCCCTCTTTCCACACCCTGTCATACGCCTTCTCTAAATCCACCCACACCGCTACTGTGTGTTTTTTCTCCTGGTAAGCATACTCTATTTCCTGGGCTATGAGAGTGATCTGGTCCTCAGTGGATCTGTGCTGTCTAAAGCCGGCTTGCTGTAGAATTAGTATGTGTTTTTCTTCCAGATGCCACATCAGTCTGGTGTTTATCATCAGTTTTCCTACACAGCTCAGTAGACTGATAGGCCTGTATCCATTTGGATCTGTTCTATCTTTTTCTTTCTTTGGTACTGGTATAAGTACAGCGTCTTTCCATGCCTGCGGTACAATTCCCCTTTTCCAGCTTTGGTTCAGGACTTATAGTAACTTCCTTTTTGCTGTTTGGCCCAACCCCTTCAGCATTTCGTTTGCTACCCCATCTTTTCCGGGCGATTTCTTTTTCTTTAAAGTTCGCATGGCCTCTTCCATTTCATTCATTGTTAGTTTTGCCATCATGTGCTCCTCTGGTGCCATATTGATGTTGTCGTGCCTCTTTGGTTCTTCACTAATGTCTGTATGCCGGTCTGTAGGGACATCAATGTGGTTTGATCTGGCATAATGTTATGGACAGGCGTTTGCTGTTTTTTTTCCAGTAAGCATGTTGTCGCCCTGCTTGATGGTAATTTGTTTATTTGATGGTGTTTCGCCATTCATGGCTCTGACTAACAACCATAGTTTGTACCCTTCTTTATTTAAAATGAGGCTTTCTGTTTTGTTTTTCCAGCTGTCTCTTATTATTTGGTTTAGTGTTCTTTTTTATTTCGCGTGATAGCCTTAAGGGCAATATTTGCATCCATAGATTGTTCTCTCCCTCTGCCATATTCTTAGCATTTGAGACTTCGTCTTCCGCTTTCTGCAATTCATCATTCCAATATGGCTTGTAGTTTTTCCTTGCCCCTCTTGGGATGGTTTCGGTGCCTGCTTGCATTATTGCTTTGCTTAGGCTTTCCACCATATGTTTCATATTGTTATTCCGTGTGTTGATGGTTTCACACAGCCCATCTGTCAGCATTGCAAATCTGTCCCAGTCGGCTCGTTTAGAGTTGCAACGTGGGAGCGGTTTTATTTCCTGTGGGCCTACTTCCAGGTCCACAATCAACTGATGCGTCTAGCCATGTGAGGTTCATGGTCAACTGATGCTTCTAGCCCGGTGAGGTCCACGATCAACTGATGCTTCTAGCCCGGCGAGGCTCACGATCAACTGATGCTTCTAGCCCGGTGGGGTCCACTAACAACTGATGCTTTGCTTCTAGCCCGGTGAGGTGCACGATCAACTGATGCTTCTAGCTCGGTGAGGTCCACGATCAACTGATGCTTTGCTCCTAGCCCGGTGAGGTGCACGAAGGAGACTGTGCGTTTCAGGTCTTCGCCAGTCCCCATAACTTTTCGAGCGTGGTTACTCCCCCGGGACAAACTGCCTCTCTTTTGTCTGCATAAGTGAGGCAGTTTTGCAGGATATGTTCTGGTGTCTGCTTGGTTGCTCCGCATTCGCATGTGGCGATGTCTACAAGGTCCATTCTATAAGGGTTGGGAATGGGGGAATGTGGCGGTTAACCATACAAAACTTTGCGATTGCCACAAGCTTTTCTATATTTATTGCTCAGCACACTTCCTGCACACTTTAAAGTTCTATAGGCCATTCATTAAGTAAATAAGTGTTTATTTGGTATCTTTTAACAAGATGCTGAGCAGTGCTTGAGCTGTAGCGTTCAGCGATCCAAAAACTGATTGCCAGCGACCCAGATCTGTTAAGACCTTTCTCCACCTCCAGACCGAGATCAAAGGGTCTTGCAAATACGATCCTCCACGGAAAGGTGCAAGGCAGACGACGAAGAGGCCGTTCCAAAAAGAGGTAGGAGGACAACATAAAAGAATGGATCAATCTCCGACCAGAAGAGGCACAGGCAGCGGCCACTGACAGAGAAGGGTGGCGTATTGTTGTGAAGATGTCTTCATGTGTGCCCCAACGACCTCACCGGTTATGGGATGACCTGACCTTATATGACCACCTCCAGAAAGTGATCTTGGATAACTCGCTGCAACAATGCAGTCTGGCTAAGGAAAACTGATCGAAGAGGGAAGTCTAACTCGATACCCAAAAAAAGACATATTGAACTCGGATGTATCGAAAAGAAAAGTGGGATCAAGATGCTGAGTAGCGCATGAGCTGCAGTGGTCAGCGACTCATAGCTGACTGCCAGCGTCAGGGCCAGCGAACCATAGTTGCCAAGACCCTTCTACACCTCCACGTGGTGATCCTGGATAACAGGCTGCAGCAGGGCAGACTGGCTAAGGAGAAGGGATCGAAAAGGGAATGCTAACCCGGTACTAAAAAAATGCTTGCTGAAGTCGGATGTGTTGGACCAAAAGCTGTAAACTACGACACAACGCATTCCGTTCTCTGCACTACATTCTGCTACTTACGCCCCTTCAGGGTTTGGTAGTGGGAGATTGAGAACGAATGAAGAAGAAGAATAATAGAAAATGCAAATATCGATCTGGAAACTAAGATATAACGCATTCCGTTCTCCGGACTTCATCCTAAAACTGCAGTTTTAACCTTGTGTCGTAGTTTATGGCCAGACTACGATTTCCCCGCCCATCTGTGGCATCGTAAATGTTGTCGCGGAATGTAAGGGAGTCGACCAACGTGTTGGTGGTCGTCCCCGTGGTCGTTTCTTATCTCTAGGGTACCATATTGCTGTCGCTGTGCTCCAACGATAGTCTGTTCTTCGCAATAAGTAGTCCCCCAAGCAATGTGTCATCTTATCTGCATACATAACTGCATGTTCCACCATGCAAAATTGAAGTATGTCCGAATTGTGAAGACCTTTTGTGCCCTGGCTTTGAAGCTTGAGGCGACCATGCTTCTCTCGAGGGAAGCTTGGTTCACTCTGAGGTTTGAACTCCATCATCTGGGGTAGTTGTCTCGCTGCGGCGACTCAATTTCAACCAGTGTTCGTAAAGCGATCTCAGTCCCGCCAGGCGGAGCGATAGCGCGGGCTTGCGGAAAACGCTCGCCTGCCTTTCCCCGTAGTGCGAATTGGGTGCGGTTTGTGGTAGTGGCCCCTCCACCGAGGTGCGCTAGTCTGGTCCGTATCAGGAAACGTGGTCCGTCCCTGGTGATTTATCTAAGGCTTATAGCAGAGCTCGACAGTACGTCTCGCTGGTGGTCCGACTCTCGCAAAGAGCTTGTGACCGGCAAATGGAAAGCAGGAATCGTTGCCTCGAGGCCCTGCGTTCTCTCCCTACGGAGAAGAAGGGCAGGCCAAATTGTGTCTCTAGTCCCAGTGAAATTCGTCGCCGAGGTCGTTGGGATCCGTTCTGCACAGAGCGCTGCCATCCCTCCTCGAGCGAGCCCGGTCGGTCGGTCGTCTGGTGCGTGTGGGAGGCCCCTGTCAGGCGGTCCTAGGTCGACGGAGTGAGGGACGGGTGGAACAACCGTCCGTCCGTCCCGTCAGTCGGTCCCTGCGGCCGTCCCAGTGAGGCTTTTTACACACCCTTCCTCCGCCGACCGGTGTGCGCAGTACGTACGTCTCCGACATATATCTGGTTGATCCTGCCAGTAGTCATATGCTTGTCTCAAAGATTAAGCCATGCATGTCTAAGTTCACACTGTCTCACGGTGAAACCGCGAATGGCTCATTAAATCAGTCGAGGTTCCTTAGATGACACGATCCTACTTGGATAACTGTGGCAATTCTAGAGCTAATACATGCTTACCAAGCTCCGACCCTCGCGGAAAGAGCGCTTTTATTAGTTCAAAACCAATCGTCGTTTCCCCTCGCGGGGTTGCGGCGTCCCCACTGGTGACTCTGGATAACTTTGTGCTGATCGCATGGCCTCATGTGCCGGCGACGCATCTTTCAAATGTCTGCCCTATCAAATGTCGATGGTACGTGACATGCCTACCATGTTTGTAACGGGTAACGGGGAATCAGGGTTCGATTCCGGAGAGGGAGCATGAGAAACGGCTACCACATCCAAGGAAGGCAGCAGGCGCGCAACTTACCCACTCCCGGCACGGGGAGGTAGTGACGAAAAATAACAATACGGGACTCTTTCGAGGCCCCGTAATTGGAATGAGTACACTTTAAACCCTTTAACGAGGATCTATTGGAGGGCAAGTCTGGTGCCAGCAGCCGCGGTAATTCCAGCTCCAATAGCGTATATTAAAGTTGTTGCAGTTAAAAAGCTCGTAGTTGGATCTCAGGCGCAGGCGGGCGGTCCGGCTCGCGCCGGTTCACTGCCCGTTGTCTCCTGCCCTACCGTCTGCCGGCTCTCTCCCACGGGTGCTCTTCGCTGAGCGTCCTGGGTGGCCGGCACGTTTACTTTGAAAAAAATTAGAGTGTTCAAAGCAGGCCTCGGCTGCCTGAATAATGGTGCATGGAATAATGGAATAGGACCTCGGTTCTATTTTGTTGGTTTTCGGAACTGGAGGTAATGATTAACAGGGACAAACGGGGGCATTCGTATTGCGGCGTTAGAGGTGAAATTCTTGGATCGCCGCAAGACGAGCTACTGCGAAAGCATTTGTCAAGAATGTTTTCATTAATCAAGAACGAAAGTCAGAGGCGCGAAGACGATCAGATACCGTCGTAGTTCTGACCATAAACGATGCCGACTAGCGATCCGCAGGAGTTGCTTCGATGACTCTGCGGGCAGCTTCCGGGAAACCAAAGTGTTTGGGTTCCGGGGGAAGTATGGTTGCAAAGCTGAAACTTAAAGGAATTGACGGAAGGGCACCACCAGGAGTGAAGCCTGCGGCTTAATTTGACTCAACACGGGCAACACTGAAATGATTGACATGCCGAGACCACTCTTCTGGAGTCTAATATGGAACTGGTGCTGGACTTAGACCCCCAGAAATCTGGGGTTATGTCCCCTGTGGCTCGGTTTTGTCTGCATCCAGTGTTTGATAAAGGAATTGACGGAAGAGCACTATCAGGAGTGGAGCCTGAGACCTAAGTTAACTTACCACGCCAATACTGCAGAATGACTATCAAAAAGTACACCTTAGTGGGGTCTAATAGAGAACATGTGCTGGAATTAGACCCTCGAAAATCTTTGGGGCTACCCTTTAAGAAACTTGATTGTCTCGCTAAGGGAATTGACGGAAGGGCACCACCAGGTGTGGAACCTGCGGCTTAATTTGACTGAACACGCCAATACTGTAGAACAACTGACAAATTGAGAGCACTGCCGTTTGGGTCTAATAATGAACGTACGCTGGTATTAGACTCACGGACGACAAGTCAGCTCAAATGAAAGAACGCTACGGAAATCGTGTTTAACTCTGCAGATTTCAAATACCTGGTCATTGACAAACAAAAGCCCTCAATAAATTCGTCTGACAAAATAGTGAACGGGTGCTGGAAATAGATCTGAAGACAGGTCAGTTTTACCCTACAAATGACAGGGCGTTGCTACGAAAAAACCAGCTCAAATCGAGAGGAGCCGCAGACACTTTGGTTCACGTACCAGGCTGATAAGCCAAGGGCGCGAGGCTACCATGTGGGGGATTACGGCCGAACCCTTGAAAGCCGCAATCCCGCCCAAAATCTCAACACCACTGCAATGGGAGGCTCCTACATGCTCGGGACCTGGGGCTTGCGCCCCAGCCCTATCAGGTAGAGCCACAGTAAGAGGTCCTTGCCGCCCGCAAATCAAAGCGGGCGGAAAACTGCTTGATACTCACCCTATACGGCGATGGGGTGCGAAAAACACCAACCAAAGACTTAGAACCTGGTCGGGGTGTCGAAAACAGTAGAGCAGCCACCACACTGTGAACTGTCAAGACTCAACCACTGACCATGAGAGTTGTCCGCACACCAGGCGATCAACATCTCTGTGACATTACCAGGCTTGTCCTCTGGCTAAATGCACTCCGGTTACGATATCTACCTCTGTACGTTATCAGCCATAACTATCATGCTGGACGCAGAAGAGATGCAGACCAGCGGACATTGCACACCTGCCCCACTGTGTCAACACCCCAGGTGGCGGGGAATGCTAGGCGTACCATCCCTGCATAGAAGCCAAGAAAATAAAGGGAAAAAGAGATACCCCACTCACATGCAAATGCTACGTTTCTGGCAGGACGTGACGATCCTGGGATACAGACACACTGGACTGCCTCTCTTCCGGGTAAACCAGTCCATCTCATATATCACATACCATCATTGCACCCTATAGACACGAGTAGTGAAGACTCGATAGTCTGGTAAGACAACTTCCATAGGAGAGAAAACTCTGATCGTAAACAACTGCTGCCTTGCAGATAGGCTGGGGACAGCCAAAGGCTAAGGAGGGCATCCCTACAGAAACGCCTGTTGAAATCGGATGCACGGGGCCGCAAGCCTAACAAAACAGTGCAACGTAAATCACAGTATGATGGCAGCACAACCTATTCGAAAAACGTATGGCGCTCATCCTGAGGAGACCCGCCAGGCAGCGATAGCGCCGGGCCCCACGCCTCGAAGGGGCCCACCCTTGGCTACTGGTGGTCACCCACCCATGTGTCGTGGAGTCAAGGCACATGGCTATGGGGAAACGACTATTGGCCAAAACTTCAAGACCCTCAGAATATTACAGTGGAATGCGGAGGGAGTCATTAACAAAAAACTTTCCCTAACACATCACCTGCATGAAGGTAAGATTGACGTGGCATGTATCCAGGAAACGCACCTCAACAATAACCATAAATTCTCAATCAGAGGATACCAGACTTTCCGTCTAGATAGAGAAGGCCACAAAGGAGGGGTCCTGATACTGACCAGAAACAGCATACCGAGTAGCGCGGTACCTGTCAATCACACCGGACAAGCAGAAATTGTAGGAGTTGACATAATGGCTCAAGAGACGAAGCTCCGCATTTTCAATCTGTACGGACCACCAAACAGAGACCTATCGCTCTCGAGTATGGAGGTCAGAGACTCCAACTGCATAGTGGTTGGAGATTTCAACAGCCACTCGGAGAGATGGGGATACTCTGACACAGACAGCAGAGGTGACGAAGTGGAAGATTGGGAGATAGATGCAAATCTCTCCCTAATCAATAGGCCGGAGGATAGCCCTAGCTTCTATTCAAGAACATGGCATACCACCTCGACTCCAGATTTGGCCTTCTCCACACAGGACATACACTATAAAATAGACCGCCAGGTGCTAAACCAACTGGCAGGTAGCGACCACAGGCCGATCAGGCTAACCATTGACATGGAAGTAGGCCCACAGGAAACAAAACCGCTCCCACGTTGGAATTACAAACGAGCCGACTGGGACAGATTTGCAATCCTGACAGATGGGCTGTGTGAAACCATCAACACACGAAACACCAAAATGAAGCCCATGGTAGAGAGCCTAAGCAAGGCAATAATGCAAGCCGCCACTGAAACCATCCCAAGAGGAGCTAGGAAAAACTATAAGCCCTACTGGAATGATGAGTTACAGAAAGTGGAAGATGCAGTAACAAATGCTAGAAACATGGCAGAACGAGAAAAATCCGTGGAGGCAAACATCGCCCTCAAAGCCGCCGCGGCGAAGTACAAACACACTCTCAAGCAAACAGCAAGAGAAAGTTGGAAAAATAAAACGGAAAGTTTAAACCTGGACAAAGAAGGGAACAAGCTATGGAAGCTAGTCAGAGCCATGAACGACGAAACCCCGTCAAATAAACAAATTACTATCAAGCAAGGCGAGAACTTGATCACAGGTAAGAAAGCCGCAAACGCCTTTGTCGATCACTATGCCAGAGCAAACCACATCGAGGTCCCTGCAGATAAGCATACAGACATTAGCGAAGAGCTAAAGGGGCACGAAAACAAAAATACGGCTCCTGAAGAGCACATGATGGCCAAACTAACAATGCGCGAAATGGAAGAGGCTATGAGAACACTAAAGAGAAGGAAATCTCCCGGAAAAGACGGGATAACAAACGAAATGCTGATGGGGCTGGGCCAAACAGCGAAGGAAAAACTACTGTCAGTCCTGAACCAAAGCTGGAAAAGGGGTATTGTACCCCAGGCATGGAAAGATGCAATACTGGTACCAGTACCAAAAACAGGAAAGGACAAAACAGATCCGAATGGATACAGGCCCATAAGCCTACTGAGCTGTGTCGGCAAGCTGATGGAACGGATGATAAACACCAGACTGATGTGGCATCTGGAAGAAAAACGAATACTAATTCCACAGCAAGCCGGCTTTAGACAGCACAGATCCACTGAGGACCAGGCCATCCTCATAGCCCAGGAGATAGAAGATGCCTACCAGGCACAGAAACACACAGTAGCTGTTTGGGTGGATCTGGAAAAGGCATTTGACAAAGTCTGGAAGGATGGACTTAGAGTCAAGCTAAGAAGAAGTGATGTTTGTGGGAAGATGTACAAGTGGATCAACCACTACCTCAAACAAAGAACGGCCAGAGTCCAAGTACAAGGGCAGATGAGCAAAAAGGTGACACTCGAGCAGGGAGTACCCCAAGGGGGAGTACTGTCACCCACACTCTTCCTGGTATATATAAACGATATTACAGAGAATATACCAAGAAGAGTCCATAGCTCAATGTTTGCAGACGATCTGGCTATGTGGACCTCTGAAAAGAATCTCACCATAGCAAGAAATCGGATGCAAACGGCCCTAACATCGCTGGAAGAGTGGGCGAACTCATGGCTGGTCAAAATAAACGAGGAGAAAACCACGTGCACAATATTCTCGCTCTCATTAAAACCCCAAAGTACTAAATTAAGCCTAAATGGCAAAATCCTGCAGCCAAACGACAACCCAATCTATCTGGGAGTCACATTTGATCGGCGCATGACATGGAAAAGTCAGATTGAGAGAAACCGAATGAAAGCCAGAGAAAGAATGGCGATCATGAGGAAACTTGCTGGCACAAGCTGGGGAGCAGACGAAGGCATACTAAAGAAACTGTACACTGGAAGAGTGAGACCAGTTCTCGAGTATGGCATCGCGGCTTGGACAACAGCAGCGAAGGCGAACTTCGATAAAGTTAACAAACTTCAAAACCAAGCTATGAGAATCATAACTGGTGGCATGAAGTCAACGCCAATTGTAGAACTTGAAAAGATTACAAAACTGCAATCCATGACCGACAGAAGAGACTGCAGAGCCCAGCTGCAGTCAGAGAAACTCCGAAGACTGACGGACCATCCAATGTACCAGAGGCTAAACAATTTGGGAACTGGGAAACTAAAGCGGAGAAACTTTGCAGAAATAGCCAAAGCAAAGATGCACGAAGATCCCATAAACGCACTAACAACACCAAAACCCATCACTACTGTACGAAAACCTACTTGGAGGCAGGATATATTTCCAGAGGTGGTAGAAAATATACCAGGTATTGCAAACAAAAACTGCCAGACCGAAAAAGAAAGGAGAGATACTACCCTAAGCTTCATAACGAAAAGCTACCCAAGCATGGACTGGACCCATGCATACACCGACGGCTCTATAACAAACACTACACAGAACGGAGGGGCAGGAGCATTCCTGAACCTACCAAATGGCAGAAAAATAACACTGTCATTCGCTACTGGTAAGTACACGAGCAATTTCAGAGCAGAGGCAGAGGCACTGAGGGCGGCAGTGGAAGAAATGGTAACACACAGTGAAAATGAGAGCCATATAGTCCTGCTGACAGATGCTCTCGAAGTAGTCACAGCGCTAAAAAGCCAGAAAAACACTGAGCTTAATGACTTAAGAGCAGCACTCTGCAAACTGTGCCAACAGTCCGCACCAAAAAGGGTAGTGGTACAGTGGGTTCCGTCACACTGCAACATCCAAGGCAACGAGGAGGCAGACAGACTGGCAAAAGAAGGTGCAAGGCTACCACAAATAGATACCAGTATGACGTACGAAGAGTCAAAACGGCTTATCAAAGCCAGGTACATGTCCAAATGGGAAACCGAACATACTGGTTACACCAAAAACGATGCCTATTACCAGTTGAACCGAAGAGAGCAGGTCGTTGTCTTCAGACTTCGCACTGGCCACAACAGACTGAGGTACCACCTCTTCAACAAATTGAAGATAGGGTGTACCGACGAATGCCCGTGCGGTACTGGTAAAATGACCACTGAACATCTGCTGCAGAACTGCCCGACATACGAGGATCAGAGAGAGCAGATGTGGCCATTGCCAGTGGAACTGCAAGACAAGCTCTATGGTAGTGGCGAGAGTCTCAGGATGACCGCCGCTTTTTTCGAGAAAATAATGGTTACTGTCTGACTGTGTACGCAGAAGAAGAAGAAGAAGAAGAAGAACTCCATCTTTTTCGTGAGTGTCCATGTTTCAGCTGCATAGCATATTGCATGTAGTACTGTGCAGTTGAATATAGAGGTACGCAGGCTCTGGTTGTGGATGTTGTCCAGTATCGGTTTTATCGAAGTGAAAGCCGCCCAACCCGCGCCACGCCGTCTTGTCAACTCTGGGCTCAAGTTGTTCTGCATGTTGAGCAGGCGTCCAAAGTAGATGTACTCGTCCACGTTGTGCAGTCTCTCTCCATCTAGGAAGACTGGGTCGTGGAAGCCAATCGATTGCGCATGATTTCCGATCAGATTTAAGCAGTTTGCCATTTATGTTGATGCCACATGGTATCCCAGTCGTCCCGGCATAATGGTAAACCAGAAAAATGTACAAGCATTGTTCAAGATTTCTATGAAGAAGTCACATGTAGAATAATCCACATAGACATATTATCCGACTAATTTATAGTTTAAACTAGATCCAGACAAGAATGCCTACTATCTCTAGCTTTCTTTTCAATGGCATGGACTTGGTGAAGCGTAAAGCAATAGCTGGTGTAAAAACAGCAATACAATAGTCATTTGATAAGCAGCTACAAAATCTCTATTTTGTAGATGATATATGTATGCTGTCACATAAGTAGCAAAGAAAGATATACCAACATTTGAAGCAGGAAAGGTGGGATTACAGATAAGTGTGAAAAAAACATAAGACATAGGAAAAAAATTACACGCAAAGAGATCCCATAAGGATTCATGGTCTGGTATGTGAAGAAGTGCACAATTTTATCTATCTGAAAAGTAACATCGATAAAGATTGAGAAATACATCAAAGATGTTAACAAGATGTTAATTAGGGTAGATTCGTTTTCAACTCTCTTCGCCCAATATGGAAATCAATGGAGAATAATATTAGGCTATTTAACAAGAATGTAAACTCTGTTCTGCTATATGTAACGGAGACATGGCATACGAGTATCACACCTAGACCATAATCCTTTATCCACAAGTGTCTTCTGCGCATATTTCGTGTTCGGTGGCCATAGCTAATTGGGCCACCACGCTTGTTCTAAGGTCTTTGACTTTGTCGCCATGCAGACCTTTAGCCAACGAGCGTGTCCTAATGAACTTATTGTGTTGCTAAGCATGTCTTTTACCATTGTACTTGAAATAATATGGACCTTTGGTCAAGCTGTCCTCATATGGTGCTTGACCCATTGAACTTGGCATACGGTCCTTTAGCAATCGAGCTTGCCTATGTGAACCTTGATCAATCGCCCTAATACTACCTCAATGAAGGTTTCTGTTTAAGAACCCTGCTGTACACAAATACAACTATTTATAACTCCAAACACAAAACATGCTGCTGTCTAGAGGGAACATTCTTATCGCTTCTGTAAAGCTCCAAAGAGCACTACTTTGCAGCACATCCTCAATCCCAAACACGACTGGAGCACAAGAGCAGACCCTGGAAACTCTAGAATAAACCAAACTTCAACCTCAAATCCCGCGAGCACGACAGAACTCGACAATTGAGCCTACTCCGCCATATTTGTTTTGGTCACGTGACCCATTTTAACAGATGCTTACGAGTGTGTGCCCAGGTTCCCGTCATGTTGATTCAAGGTCTTTAGACAAGTTTTTAATCCGAGAAAAAGCACAGATTTGACGTGACTGCTCCGGTTTATCTAGCTGACGAATGTCTTTGATCTTCGAGTTGGCGTGTGCCCAATGGAGAAAAAACGGAAAGCGTCCTTCATTTTTGTTATCCTTTTGCTGGACACAAAAATGCTAGTGTCGCTTCCTCATCTTTAGTGAGACGGCTACAATACTACTTCTTATTCTTCGTCTTCTTCTTTTTCCTCTTCCTTATTTGCGTTTAGTTTAAATGGTAACGTTAGGTATGCAGGTCTGTCGCCAGGACCAGTCCACAGTCGTTCCCTAATCAGAGAGGCAGTCCCATAGCTCCTGTCTCAGCTCTGCTCCCTCTTATGAAGTCTGGACGGCAGCTCCATAGCTTGTTTCAGCTCAGCTCGCTCTGGGGAAATCTGGACGGCAGCCCCATAGCTTCTGTCTCAGCTCAGCTCCCTCTGATGAAGGCTGGACGGCAGTCCCATAGCTTCTGTCACAGCTCTGTACCCCTGGATATGTGCATAGTAGATCATTATGGGCTAAACATGTATTAGAAGCTCCTGAGTTCTAATCCTGCATTGGGCATTCACTTGTGTGAGATACCTGAGGGCGATAAATATAGCTTGATAACGTAGACTGGTAATTTCATTTAGCTGCATATGGTAGACTGTTAAACTCATTGTAAATCATGGTAGACTGTTACAGTCATTGTAAATCGTGATAGACTGTTGCACTCATTGTAAATCAACATCGTATCGTGTTACAGCCATTGCAAATCGTCACGGTAGATTGTTACAAACATTGTAAATCATGGTAGACTGTTACAGTCATTGTAAATCATGGTAGACTGTTGCACTCATTGTAAATCATGGTAGACTGTTGCACTCATTGTAAATCATGGTAGACTGTTGCACTCACTGTAAATCATGGTAGACTGTTAGTCATTGTAAATCGACATCGTATCGCATTACGGTCATTGTAAATCGTCACGGTAGATTGTTACAAACATTGTAAATTATGGTAGACTGTTACATAATAATAATTATCATCATCATCAAGTGCCCTGTCGGTTGGCGTTGATGGATCTCCACTTCGTCCTATCACAGGTGTCGCTCATTAGTTCTGTCGTTGATCGACTCTTTCAAGCAGTCCAATTATTTCTCACTTTGCATCCCTTTCTCAGTCTTCCCGGCGACTCTGCCCGTTGTCACCCTGTGTTCCAACCCGTCTCTTCTTATGACATGAGGATGTCTGCCTTGTCCTGGTTATGTTATAAGCTGTTGTTGTGTCTGTAACTCTTCAAGTACCAATGATCAGCCTTCTTTACAGTCCATTGATTTTTCAACCTTCTTCTGTAAAACCCCATGTTCATTGCCTTCTGTGATCCCTCTGCATGCCTGTTGATTGTCCATGACTTCCAGCAGTATATCAGTATTGGTTTCACACAGCATCCAATAACTCCTCTTCTTAATTCCAGTAAAAGTATGTTGTTTAACAAGATTCTCCCTTTACTCTGGAAGACTGAGTTTGCCTTGTCTATTTTGTTCTTTATTTCATATGCATTTCCAATCCGATCGTTTGTGGATACCGAAGTATTGAAATATGTATACTTGTCTTAGTCTCGTCCACCATTATACAACATTTTGAAGATTTGTATTTCTTAATTACTATCATTGCTTCTGATGTGTTTTGATTTAAGCTGAGGCCTTTGTTTTTGCTTTGAATAATTACAATGTTCATCATGTCATGTAAGTCTGACTCGTCGTGCGCAATCAACACTATGCCATAAGCGCAGCACATGTTGTTTTTGTTTTGTCCACCAATTGATATTCCTCGCATTGTCTGTATGGATCGCAAGATAAAGTCACTGCATAGAGAGAACAGGCCAGCGGACAGCACACATAACTGCCTCACTCTCTTATTATCTGCTTGAAGTTTCCAGCTTTGCTCTCTATTCGTATGGCTGCAGTCTGTCCCCAGTACAGTTTCTGAATAATTCTTAGACGATTGCCATCGACATGCAGCTCTTCCTGCATATGGATCATTTCCCTGTACCTCACCTTGTTGAACACCTTGGTATAGTTTATGAAGTACATATATAAAGCTGTTTTTATCTCTATATCTCTCTCGTTTGCCGTTCTTGATATATAAATGATGTTGTTTGTGACGTTGACTTCCATATGCCTAAATGTGAATTTAGGTTTTATTCTATTCCTCACTCTTCTCATGATAATTCATAGAAGTATTTTTGTCATCCGGCTAATAAGGACAATAGTACGGTGGTCTTCGCATTTAATGGTTCGTGCTTTCTTCGAAAGTGTTACGAATATTGACTTCATTAAGTCAATCGGCATATAACCAAAGTCATCTACATTTAGTATGTTTGTTGCCTCTTTTAATCCAGAATCGTCCGTCTACCCATTTTCATGTATTGTTATATTATATGGCCCTGGTGCCTTTGACTTTTATGTCGTATAGCGTCTTTCTAAGTCGCCAATATCGACCTGTTTATTTGTCTGGTCTGTTAGCGTCATATAACTCCTTAATGTAGTGGACATCACACGCTAGTCCGGTCAGGCACAGCATACTGACCATGACTGTCACTCCAGGGACAGGCACAACATACTGACCATGACGTCACGTCAGGGACAGGCACAACATACTGACCCAGACCAGAATCTCTTTTCCGTGTAGCGTTCCATGGAAACAGGCTTTTTTCAAGACAGTCTGGCTGACGAGATGTGGATCGACGAGATCCCCGGAGTAGTGAGCGTCACGCAGATGAAGCTAAGCATAGCACAACCGCCTGGAGGACCGCGGTTCACCTTCATCAACATGCTCGGGATGTGAAGAAAGCTACTACGACCCATCACTTTACACCCTTTCATTGGCGCACAAACTTACTCATTGTGGCCGTTAGACAACAACAACACCAACTCGCTGATGTATACTGTTCATGTGTTTATTATTGTATCCTTCCCTATCAGCATCTCTCCGTCTTTTGCTTTAAAACATCCAGTGATTGTGTTTAATTATGTCTGTTAGTTCATTTATTCGTTTGAACATGGAGTTTTGTGTCTGCTAAAATATGCAGTTTCATTTAGAAAACCATACTTCAACCAAAGAACAATCTAACTTAAACTATTAATTTTCTTCATGTTTTGTTTTTCCGATTTTTTTTTCCTGACTAAGACTTTTTGCAGTAAAGTAAGTGTCGTTTTTGTGTGTTAATGTGTGGCAACTGAGTCAAAACATATGCATGCCTGCCTGTGTAGAGTAATTGAATCTATAGTAAGGTGTGGTATTGTTTATGTTTTGTTGTGTTGTGAAAATCCAACACAGAGGCTATAAAAAGAAACTCATAGAATCTCAATCTCTTGATGTTGCTTTTGAAGAGTTTGGGTACTGATAGTTCTTGCAGTTTCTGTTTGCCAGTTTCTCTTGAACCCAAATGTGCTATTGCCTTTGTAGCAAAGATTTTGAAGCGATCCGGTTCAATTCTAAGTAAGTGCACGATTTGTTGTGATTGCGAACCAGTTCCCTGTGTTCGACTCAGCCAGATAAAAATTATGGGAAGTAAAATCGTGCCGGCGGGATACTGACCACATTTATTATGTTCCATGGGTTACCCAAAAATATGGGCCTAACGCCATATTTCCTAACCGCTGCATGGCGTGAAACTGGTTCTTTACTTTTACTCTTTATATTACCCTGCTTTATTATGTTCTCATTGTGTTCAACCTGTTCATATAATAGGAGTTCTACCATTGCCCAATATCGTGTCACTTTATTAATCAACAACACTTCAATTGTCAAATTTTTTTTCAAAATATCTGATCATTTCTAATTCTTGAGTCTGTAGATTACTTTCTTTTAACCCAATTATACGAAACTCTTGTTCCAGATTTGAACCGCGGTAGCACACTGGTTCGTGCACTGGCTTCTCAGTCAGTTGGTGCTAGATATCCACTGCAGTTACCAATAAAGTTACTAACAACAATTTCCTTATTGACCCAGATGCCTCGCAGTCCTCCCTGGAAACGGACTGTTTTCATGGCAGCCTGGCTAACAAGGTGAGAGATGGACATGATATACGTAGTAGTGAGCGACACACAGATGAGGACAGGCATAGCACAACCGTCGGGAAGACCTCGGTCGACCTTCATCAGCACGCTCGGGATGTGAGGAAAGCTACGACAACCCGCCACTTAACGTCATTTTTAGGGCGCACACACGAGTAATCCTACTCATTGTGGCCATGTCAGGTCCTCATGTATCCAGTGAGGTCGTTGGGGCACACATAAAGACATCCTCACAAACCATCGCCATCCCTCTCTGTCAGCGGCCGCGCTCCCTGTGCCTCTTCTGGTCGGAGACTGGTCCATTCGTTTATGTTGTCCTCCTACCTCTTTTAGGGACGGCCTCTTCGTCGTCTGCCTTGCACTTTCCCGAGCGGGATTGTATTTGCAGGGCCATTTGATCTCGATATTTGACCGTACCATGCGATTTTCCTTCTTTTGACAGTTGTGGGTATTCAACAATAACAATAAAACTGTAAGTCCATTTTAGAATGTAGTCTTTGAGATGGAGGAAGACAACAGCTCAGGTGAGCTTTGATGCAACATTTTTAATCCTGGCGTATTTATATGTTAAATGTAGCTCATCAAGAATACCTCTGTTTAACACATTTCCAGAAACTGACAAAAACATTATTCATATGTAGGTGTTATATTCTTCTCCTAGTAAGAGCACGGGAGTTCCACGGCAGACTTAACTGCTGTTCGGGAATGACATTTTAGACTACAGCAGACTGAACTGCTGTTCGGGAAGGACATTTTAGACTACAGCAGACTTAACGCCTGTTCGGGAAGAACATTTTAGACTACAACAGACTTAACTGCTGTTCGGGAAGGACATTTTAGATTACAGCAGACTTAACTGCTGTTCGGGAATGACATTTTGGACTACAGCAGACTTAACTGCTGTTCGGGAATGATATTTTAGACTACAGCAGACTTAACTGCTGTTCGGGAATGACATTTTAGACTGCAGAAGAATTAACTGCTGTTCGGGAATGACATTTTAGACCACAGCAGACTTAACTGCTGTTCGGGAATGACATTTTAGACTACAGCAGACTTAACTGCTGTTCGGGAATGACATTTTAGCCTACGGCAGACTTAACTGCTGTTCGGGAATGACATTTTAGACTACAGCAGACTAAGCCACAACTTATGTGAGAAGAGAGTGACCAGTTGCTTTCATCAGTGCCTTTCTTTACCTAATTGTAGGTCGGGCATACATTTACAACTGGGTCGACTGGAGCGTGCCTAAACGGAGTTAAAATCCCTGTACTTTTGCAATAAACATTGAGTGCTCTAGCATTATGTTAATCACACACACAGCTAAAGACAAAATCTGTATTTCAAAATTTACTTTGAAGTATCATTTGTTTTATCTTTTATTTGATTCTTTTTTCTTTTGAAAACCACATATTTTACCAGCCGTGCCAACCACCACAAAACAATGTTTTAATCTAAGTGCGAACGTTCATCTACCCTGATCAAGACGTGCGGTCACGTGCTCTCTTTGTCCAGTATTGATTGGCTGTTAGAAAATATGTAAACGTCACTTGGTCACATATTTTTAGTCTCACTCCTTGATTTAGTGCTGCACGTCCATCGATGCATTCAAACTATCGACCCTACCTTAGGTACGCTGAAGTTTCTTCGATCCGACCTCCAAATGATTTAAACGTTTCCATCACAAGCCGAACTAAGTTATCCAATCCATCAATCCACCATTTTGTCTCCATCATCTATAGGCAAGGGACTTTGTAGTCCCGAAGGACAGGGACAGCAGAGCGTAGGACGCGATTCAAGTTTTCGCACCAACTCCATGGAGAATTCCAGCTATTGTACCCATGTCTTCGCGACCTTTTGTGGCATCATTTTGGACAAGTACGCCTCTACAAAGGATCTCGTTGGTGGACGGTGATGCTACGCATCTGCATTCTGACGCCCGGCAGAATTCAGTTAAGCGAGGAACCAATTTTCAGAACAAATACATCGCCTCGACCTCTCTACCCGGCAAGGGACTTTGGGAATATGACGTCATCAAATGTTGTTGACTTTTCCGCTGGTTGGCGCGCTTCCTCGGGGACTCTTGATTATAAATGTACACAGCACGAGCGCCGTGTCGATGAAAGTTTTAATGGAAAATAATCGTATTCCTATAATGTTGTGCTTGTTTGTCCTTGAGAGATCCGCCAGGCCAGCAAGAGGAAGTTCCATTTGTGTTGGTCGTATAATTCATATTATTTGATAACCCTTTTTCGGCCCTGAAGTATGTGTGATAACATTTGCTGTCGCAGTTTATGTCCCATTTCACGGTTTAAGTCCTCAACTGGTCATAACTCATATCCTATACTTCAATGAGGATTCCCTTTAATACACCATATCTCGTCAGTCTTGTATGTATCTAAATGTGGGTGTGCTGAGAGTCTTTGATACGATTAGATACTTGATGAAGTCACACATTATTATATTTGTGGTATTCAGTGTTTACGCTAATTGTCTTTAATTTTGTTAGTCAGTAACTGCAAATATGTGGATGTATTCACGGGCACTGGGAAGGTACATTGTTATTTCGGATATTTTCTGGAGGCACAGTTAAAGCATTCACAAGAGGTGTGTAAGAGCTTCTAAGAGCTCCAGTTATTTGATGAGTTAATCATAGCGTGACATGGGCGTGAAAAGAGCCATTGGTGTACTGAGAACATGTTGCTAGGCGATTTACGATGCAGTCTAACTTATCTAGGTTAGAGGACAGTCCAATTTGTAGCCATCTTAAAAATAAGTCAGACTTCTTACAGTATGGAATAATCTTGAAGGTTTGAAACAGAGCTATAGAAACAAAAAACCACATGGCGCAGGGAGAACTGTTTTTATCTAGGACGAGAATTGTAGATAGTTTCTGGATAAGCGTCTGGAATGTTGTTTAAAAGTATCAACAATATGTGTGGTTTCCTTGGAAAATAAAGTCGAGGTCTGAAAATTGGCTTATCGAGCGAGTATGGTTTGGCAGTGAGAAAACAGACGACATTTGACGGCTTTAATTTCGTTCAAATGAAAAATGCATAAACACACACCATTATGTATGTATAAATCAAAATATCGGATGAAATCTTAAATATCTTAAAAGCAGCAGTTTTCGACATATTTGGCTCCCTTCTCCCTTTCACCTTTGCTCGGAATATCATTCCCCTCTTTCCAAGACAGTCTGACTTACAAGGTCATCACACTTTCTTGAATATTAATCTCATCAATCCCCCCTGGGAGGAGGGGGGGGGAGTAAATTCCTAGGGGGGGGCGGGGGGGGGGGGGAGTAAATTCCTACCTTGTTAAGAACCCCTGCTTTAAACGATTATTGATTTTAATATTTCCGACAAAATTATACATAATTAAACAACAGAACACAAAAAAGCTTTTTTACATAACTGCAAATACTGCAGTCGGCGGATGACAAGAGAACATTCTCCGACCACAGGTGCGGTTCAAAGATGTGTGTAGGCATGATATGAAGGCCGTGGGCATGATTCTGATATCAGAGATGTGTGTAGGCATGATATGAAGGCCGTGGGCATGAGTCTGAGATTAGAGATGTGTAGGCATGATATGAAGGCCGTGCGCATGATTCTGATATCAAAGATATGTGTAGGCATGACATGAAGGCCGTGGGTATGAGTCTGAGATCAAAGATGTGTGTAGGCATGACATGAAGGCCCTGGCCATGAGTCTGAGATCAAAGATGTGTGTAGGCATGCGTCTGAGATCCGAAGCTGCAGACTTCACGCCTGGTAAAGACAATGTCTTGCAACACAGAGAAGTGAAAAAACAACTCCGCAAGAAAAAGAAAACAAGAAAAGCTATGTGTACGCTTTGTGTTTGCCAGTACAAGTTGTACACTTCTGTCCCGATACTTTAGAGCGCCTATAAAATACAAGTACATGTTTATGTTTCGTACATCTTTTCAGACTCCCAATTTACTTGATGTCCATTCTCGTAGTGTTTCCGATACTAGTTTGTGTTAGATATCTTTGTTTGTTTCCCGATTCAGAATTGTCTCACTGTATGCTATCCGCATACGGCGTCCGTCATTGCCCTTCTTGATTTCCTGCTACAGGAGCATGGAGCAGCCACTACAGATAGCAAAAATCATATAAATATTTTGTGGATATATTTACTTGAATGTTAGTGATGGTGTCTGTTGCATTTCGTTTGGCATGATAAGATCGCCAGCAGCAAGTACACTACTGCTAGGTAGTAGACTTTTACAACATTTATATTTAAATGGACTTAGGAGCCATGAGAGCCACTTAAGGAAGTCACTTAGCTTTGTAATGGCTTGTTGTCGCTATATGCACGCAGCCGGGCCATTCACTTTTTTCAAGTAGGTAGTACCAATAAATTAATAAAAATCGATTTCAGTTACAAAATTATAGAAAGTGTCTCTCTTCCAACCCTTCTTCTATTTTTTCTAGTTGTCTGTTCCTTTCTAGTTCATTTTCTCTTAATTTTTATTTTTCGGTATCATCCTCTTCTTCTTCTTCTTCTTCTTCTTCTTCTTTTTCTTCTTCTTCTTATTTTTCTTCTTCTTCTTCTTCTTCTTCTTCTCCTTCTTCTTCTTCTCCTTCTTCTTCTTCTTCTTGAAAGGTTCCTTCTGAAAAGGTCGTTATGGCGCTGTATCACATTTGCCTGCTTATATCTGCGCCTTTCTTCGTTTTCTTCATCTTGTCCTTCTTCGTCTCCCTTTTCTTCTATTTCGTTCTTTCTACTTCTTCTTATTTCATTTTAATTGACTGTCTCAAAATCGTTCTTCTGCCTCGTCTTTTTCTTCTCGTCCTTTTGATACTACTTCATCTGTCATTAATATTCTTGTTATGCTTCTACTTACAATACCCGGCAAAATAAGTTGCTCTCTTTTAAACTGCTTGCATCATCTTCTGGGGACTTTATTTCTAGACCATTCCGTCATATCCAGATGGCTACTTCCCGCTAAGCAGACTGGATTTGTATGAATTAGGAGGTGTTAAATTCTATGAGATCCAGATTTTTCAACGCAAGAGAATGCGCAATCATCGCTCTAACACACAACACATATGTTATTGTGACCCGACTCAATCCTTCTGTCCATTGATCACCAAAAATGCAGTATATTAAGCCATTCATTGTGTTGTTTTCCATCTCTTTGTCTTTGTTTTTCCAATTTTCTTCATCCGTGTCTTATTTTCAATGCGCATGCGTGGATCTGCGAATTCCCTCTCTGCCGAAACGTTAATAAGCGTTCTACTGCAGAAATCGCTGTGCAACAACCTGGAAAACTGAATCTCCCGAGGGGGTATCCCAGAGAAAGTCATTTTCCAAACGTTCTGAAAAATTGATTGCGCTCTGATCAAATATTGGAAAAAAGCTCAGTCCCATGAGGGCTCCAGTATTCGAGCACGGCAAAATATAATCTCAAAGCGATACACGAGTTTTTACTTGGATTACCTCTCTTGCAAGCGTTTGATTTCTGTAGAATTATTGTCCCTGATCCGGTTGCCATGCTGTGATGGCAAGGTCCGCGAGGAGCAGGCATTAAAGTATCCAACTCTCCAGAGACTTTGTCGTTACGGAACATATTGAATCGAAGAGAGCGGGGGGAACAACTCAAAATAAAGGGAAATAACAAAAAGAAACCGTCAAACGCACGATGACAAGAGACAATGTTTATTTTGATTTCAGTTTGTCTTTTGTTCCGTATTCTCTCTCTTTCTATCCACCTCTCGAACTGTTCCATGATCCGATCAACAGCTCATTTACCTTAGCCGTATTGAATAGAAATTCACATAGAAGAAATCGTTTGATGTCTCTATATGGCACCACTAAATGAATATAGGCCAAAGTAAATTCACAGACAGCTGCACAAAGGTGTTTTAGAAAATGGACGTGATTAAACCTTAGATTTGACTCAGTTCGGAGCAGTGTCCAGTAATGATAGTCTCTGGGAGCTCTTTATTCGCACAGCGTGAAAGTGTCAAAAAGTTTACGAACTGTCAAGTTGAAATAAGTACACAGATAAACCGAAACCTTACTGTACTGAAGGGGAAAGCGTACAAGTGTTTAAATACCGTCGCTGCTGTATTATTTTGTCTTTGCAAAGCGGATATTTGTGCCCTGTAGCAAGTTGATCTGTATATACTAGCTGTGAAAAGATGGCGGTAGACCAATTCCAGTTACTTGCCCTTAGGGATATATTGCTGGAGATGAAATGTCGGCTTTTGTGAGGTGCAGAAAATAGTTCCGTTTCTTGTTGCTTTTCACACATCTTGAAGTCGGGTACCAATTTACACACATGAAATATAGAGCACAGCAAAAATGGATATCGTACCATGCAGTTTTACAAAGGTAAACAACAGGACATACACTAGTGGAAGGTGAGGTAAACAGAAGAGCTTTGCATTGAACAGGATATGTATTAAAGAAACCAGTAGATAGCATTACCGGATAGCCCTATGTTGTAGGATTCACATAAGTAAGAGAACTAGGAGACAATATCATACAAAACGAAGTAAGCTCAAGACACCATAAAAAAAAAGGGAAGATTAGGACCGAGCTATAGCAAAAGATTCAGAACAAGAGGACTTGACAAGCACGTATTGTAAACCAATGCTCCGCTGTAGCTGAACACGTTTTCAATGGAATTCAATCACCGTGTTGGATTGACAATCCTTACTTTTGAAAACATATAAATGACCGATGCATCGTGAGTATATCTTCTTCTTCATCGTACGCAGTCAGACAGAAACCATTATTTTTTCGAAAAAAGCGGCGGTCATCCTGAGGCTGTCGACACTGCCATAGAGCTTGTCTTGTGGTTCCACTGGTGATGGCCACATCTGCTCTCTCTGATCCTCGTATGTCGGGCAGTTCTGCAGCAGATGCTCAGCGGTCATTTTCTCGGTACCACACGGGCAAATGTCGGTACCACCTATCTTCAATTTGTTGAATAGGTGGTACCTCAGTCTATTGTGGCCAGTGCGAAGTCTGAAGACAACGACCTGCTCTCTTCTGTTCAACTGGTAATAGGCATCGTTTTTGGTGTAGCCGGTATGTTCAGTTTCCCATTTGGTCATGTATCTGGCTTTGATAAGCCGTTTTGACTCTTCGTACGTCATACTAGTATCTGTTTGTGGTAGTCTTGCACCTTCTTTTGCCAGTCTGTCTGCCTCCTCGTTGCCTTGGATGTTGCAGTGTGATGGGACCCACTGTACCACTACCCTTTTTGGTGCGGACTGCTGGCATAGTTGACAGAGTGCTGCTCTTAAGTCATTAGGCTCAGTGTTTTTCTAGCTTTTTAGCGCTGTGACTACGGCCAGAGCATCTGTAAGCAGGACTATATGGCTTTCATTTTCTTTATGTGTCACCATTTCTTCCACTGCCGCCCTCAGTGCCTCTGCCTCTGTTCTGAAATTGCTTGTGTACTTACCAGTAGCGAATGACAGTGTTATTTGTCTGCCATTTGGTAGGTTCAGGAATGCTCCTCCCCCTCCGTTCTGTGTAGTGTTTGTTACAGAACCGTCGGTGTATGCATGGGTCCAGTCCATGCTTTGGTAGTTTTTCGATATAAAGCTTAGGGTAGTATATCTCCTTTCTTTTTCAGTCTGGCAGTTTTTGTTTCCAATACCTGGTATATTTTTTACCACCTCTGGAAATATATCCTGCCTCCAGTAAGTTTTCGTACAGTAGTGATGGGCTTTGTTGTTGTTAGTGCGTTTAAGGGATCTTCGTGCATCTTTGCTTTGGCTATTTCTGCAAAGTTTCTCCGCTTTAGTTTCCCATTTCCCAAATTGTTTAGTCTCTGGTGCATTGGGTGGTCAGTCAGTCTTCGGAGTTTCTCTGACTGCAGCTGGGCTCTGCAGTCTCTTCTATCGGTCATGGGTTGCAGCTTTGTAATCTTTTCGAGTTCTACAATTGGCGTTGACTTCATGCCTCCTGTTATAACTCTCATGGCTTGGTTTTGAAGTTTGCTAACTTTATCGAAGTTCACCTTTGCTGCTGTTGTCCATGCCGCAATGCCATACTCGAGAACTGGTCTCACTCTTCCAGTGTACAGTTTCTTTAGTATACTTTTGTCTGCACCCCAGCTTGTGCCAGCAAGTTTCCTCATGATTGCCATTCTTTCTCTGGCTCTCATTCGGGTTCTCTCGATCTGACTTGTCCATGTCATGCGCCGATCAAATGTGACACCCAGATAGATTGGGTTGTCGTGTGGCTGCAGAAATTTGCCATTTAGACTTAATTTGGTACTTTGGGGTTTGATTGAAAGCGAGAATATTGTACATGTGGTTTTCTCCTCATTTATTTTGACCAGCCATGAGCTCGCCCACTCTTCCAACGATGTTAGGGCCTGCTGCATCCGATTTCTTGCTATGGTGAGATTCTTTTCAGAGGTCCACATAGCCAAATCGTCTGCAAACATTGAGCTATGGACTCTCCTTGGCATATTCTCTGTAATGTCGTTTATATACACCAGGAAGAGTGTGGGTGACAGTACTCCCCCTTAGGGTACTCCCTGCTCGAATGTCACCTTTTTGCTCATCTGCCCTTGTACTTGGACTCTGGCCGTTCTTTGTTTGAGGTAGTGGTTGATCCACTTGTACATTCTCTCACAAACTTCACTTCTCCTTAGCTTGACTCTAAGTCCGTCTTTCCAGACTTTGTCAAATGCCTTTTCCAGATCCACCCAAACCGCTACTGTGTGTTTCTGTGCCTGGTAGGCATCTTCTATTTCCTGGGCTATGAGGATGACCTGGTCCTCAGTCGATCTGGGCTGTCTAAAGCCGGCTTGCTGTGGAATTAGTATTCGCATTTCTTCCAGATGCCACATCAGTCTGGTTTTTATCATACGTTCCATCAGTTTGCCGACACAGCTCAGTAGGCTGATAGGCCTGTATCGATTTGGATCTGTTTTGTCCTTTCCTTTCTATCGTGAGTATATGACATGTGTAAGTACCCCAATATTCGTGGGCTCTAGTGGATGGATTGTTCTGACCAAACTAAAGTTAAGAAATGAAAGAGTTCACATATTGACGTTTAGGACGCCTATGGTGATAGAGAAGGGATCAAAAACGGGGATACCATTTTGAAATCAATCAATGATCACCTTAACAAGGTCATATTAACTTTCTAAGGGACTCACATCCAGACTGCAGACTTTCGTTTACCAGCGTCTTCGTGGGATACTTCACGTTAAGTGGCCAAAGGAAATGGCAAACACAGATCAGTGGGGAAAAGAACACGGCAGCAACAAATACAGCAGAAATTTGTGGAGAGAATGTAGAGATGATACGACACGCTTTAGTTAATAATACAAATAATAATAATGTTCGATTAGGCGTCTGAGGCCCGTTGCGTCGGCCGGCCACATCCATGACTCACGGCTACGACCTGGGTCCAGATCGCGTCCGGGAAGGAGGTGGAGTTTGATATCGGATAGAGCCATACCGTGCGGGGATGGCATCTTCTGCGCCCCCATCCAGTAGGGGGAAGACTTTTGGCTTGGAGGAACAAGTTGTGTAGAAACTTGTGGGCCGGGGTTTCCTGGTCCAGCCGTACATGACCGAACAAAGAAACTCAGTGGCGGTCAAGTTAATAAGCCGGACAATATAGCAAGACATGCAATGGATCGGAATCCACGAGAAACATACGAGTGGAACGGCTAAGAAACACATGGAGGCGAACAGTTGACGAGGACGACAATGCAGCGTCTCGTGGCCGGAACTCATGAAGACGGCACAGAATAAGAACAGATGGAGAGTATCTATTGCGGCCCTATATTCCAAGGGGATGATGATGATGACGTTCTTGTTATTAGGTCTACACATGAAGCGCAGTTCTTTATATAAAGGTTGCTGTAGTTGATAGATCGTCAATGTTTTCATACAGCTTTGTATGGAGAATCGTCTACGTGGGCCCCGGTTCAGTACGCCTATCGCCGTGCTAATAAGTCTTGCAGGAAATTTTGTTGATAACTGTGCTGCCTGCCCAAACACACACATAGGGGATGAAGCCCATTTAGGCCTGTGTAAGAGACCTCTCAGTCGGTTATGTTGCACTTTCATGCGGTACAGGATCACTTACTGAACTCGATCAAGGCAGTCATGCGGAAGTCGAATGTGTCAGACCAAAAGGTGCAAATTACAAATATCGAAGTCGAGCTGTAAACTACACATTCCCTTCTCGGGACAACTTCCTGAAACTTGCAAAACCCTTTTTAGGGACTGATAGCGGGAGGTTAAGAAGAAATGAAGAAGCCAGTGATAGTTGTCTGTCGTGTGTTCAGCATTCATTATGACTTGAATAAGGTTCTTCTTTTTTTGGAAGGTCAGTGTTTGTTCTTTTTGTTCTCGTATTGTTCCCTCCTTTGAAAACCTGTATGCTGTAGTATTTCCTGGTGTGCCATAGTGTGGCGGTATTCATGGTAGAACTATTCTTCTCTGACTTTTAGTTCGTCTAACGCCTTTTTAAAGCTCTGGAAGTTTATCTTTCTTGAGGGCTTATCAAACTGGCATCTGTAAGTAATACAGCCTCCTGGCATTGGCTTGATGTGTTGCTAATAATTTGTGCAGCAATAATTAGTATATGTACTTTAATCGAATAGTTTGAACAGAATTTCCCAGTGGTTTCCTTTTCTTTAGTTGGGTAGACAATATAAACTCCTGTGCCTCCATTCCTCCCTGCTCTTGTTACTTATCCATTAATACATGCATGGATCCATGTTTCTATGGGATATAGTTCTTCGATCATGTCGCATGCCTCTTTTTGGGGAGTACTTTTCTCTTCCATCGTGCAGGTGGTAGTTATTAATGTTTTAATGCACAGGTTTTGTGTTGTTCAAATGGGGTTGGAAGAGGTATTGCATTTACCTCCTTTGTGGTGTCTGGTAATTCATCTTTAAATGCTGTGATTATTATTTTTTGTTGACCAATGTACGAAGCTACGTCTCTTCAGTCTTCCACTGATATTCCATATTCGACTCTGGTCTTTATTGGATATCCTTTTATGTTCTTGTACTTTTCTGCTTGCACCATGGTCATGGTGTCTTGTTAATATGATAGAGATGTGATGTTTGCGATCTTTCTCATTTCGTTTAATGTTTATTTTAAGTGGGCTCATGGCGCCAGTGATCACCTGGAGCACATGGTTGTGTACATTATCTTTGGTTTGTAGGTGTGATTTGCTGTTTACCATTCTGCTGATCTATAATCTACTATTGATCTTATTATCCCAGGAAAGACGTTTATCTAAGCGTTGTTTCACTCACTCCCCAATTTAATCCAGCAATTCTGCTCAGAATTGAAAGTTATTTTCCTTGTTTTGGCCACATTTGTTTCTATGAGGCTTTCACGTATTGATTCCGGAATGTAAGACTCATATGTATAATCGAGGCTCCTGCGCAAGTCTACCTAACATACACGCAGGTAGACCCTAGTGTATCCAGTAATCGTTCCAAAGATTACCCAAGCGGAAGGTCAGATGGGACAGAAAACGACGTTAAAACGAGGTCAGAACCACCGGCCAGACAGAGGAGAGGAATTCATGAAATAACTACCTGTTTGATTGCAGCACGGTATTTCCTCTTCTTTCTTCTTCGTCGTTCGTTTTCAAACTGCCGCTACCAAACCATGAACGTTCTCAAACTCCCGCTACCAAGCCCTGAACGTTCTCAAGTCCCCGCTACCAAACCATGAACGTTCTCAAACTCCCGTTACCAAGCCCTGAACATTCTCAAACTCCCGCTACCAAGCCCTGAACATTCTCAAACTCCCGCTACCAAGCCCTGAACATTCTCAAACTCCCGCTACCAAGCCCTGAACGTTCTCAAGTCCCAGCTACCAAGCCCTGAACGTTCTCAAAACCCCGCTACCAAGCCCTGAACGTTCTCAAATCCCCGCTACCAATCCCTGAGCGTTCTCTCACTCCCGCTACCAAGCCCTGAACGTTCTCAAATCCCCGCTACCAAGCCCTGAACGTTCTCTCACTCTCGCTACCAAGCCCTGAACGTTCTCAAGTCCCCGCTACCAAGCCCTGAACGTTCTTAAACCCCCGCTACCAAGCCCTGAACGTTCTCAAATCCCCGCTACCAATCCCTGAGCGTTCTCTCACTCCCGCTACCAAGCCCTGAACGTTCTCAAATCCCCGCTACCAAGCCCTGAACGTTCTCTCACTCTCGCTACCAAGCCCTGAACGTTCTCAAACTCCCGCTACCAAGCCCTGAAAATAGCTGTACAAGTAGTAGAATATAGTCTGGAAAACGGAATGCGACGTGTCGTCGTTTACAGCTTGACTGTAATATATTCAACTTTCGGACCGACACATCCGACTTAGGCATGCACATTTGTGTACCAGGTTAGTTTTCCTATTCTAATTTTTCTCCCTCCACAGTACGCTCTGTTGCAATAATACAATCTATCTATCTATGTATCTATCTATCTATCTATCTATGTATCTATCTATCTATCTATCTATCTATCTATCTATCTATCTATCTATCTATCTATCTATCTATCTATCTATCTATCTATCTATCTATCTATCTATCTATCTATCTATCTATCTATCTATCTATCTATCTATCTATCTATCTAATGTCTTTCAATCAATATATCAATATACATTTCTGTATATATATATATATATATATATATATATATATATATATATATATATATATATATGTGTGTCTATCTGTCTGTCTGTCTATTTGTCAGTGCCTCTGTCCTTCTGTCCGTCTGTCATCTCATTGTCTGTCTTTCAATACGTACATACAGACATGCATAAGCTCACACGCATACACACATACACACATACATAAATACATATATACATATATATATATATATATATATATATATATGTATATTAATATATATATATATATATATACATACACACACACAAACACACACAGACACAGGCACAGGCACAGACAGACAGACGCAGACAGACACAGACAGACAGACACAGACAGACACAAATAGATAGACAGACACAGACAGATAGACACAGACAGACACAGCCACAGACAGGCAGACAAACAGGCACGCACACGCGCATACGCACGCACGCACACGCACACACACACACCCATACATGTGTATGTCAATATCCACATCTATTTTAGAACATAACTACGTAGTGTTTGCTTTCAAGATTTGCCCACATATCCGGCTCCTGATTTCCTCATCATCTTTTCCTTTCTTCTTCAACCTTATCGCACCCCCCTACCCACCCCACCCCCACTCCCGTCTCACCCCTCCACTCTCTTCTCTCATTGTCATCCCCTCTACTAATACCCTTTCATCGCCTCAACTTTATTCACCCTCCCTTCGAATCCCCATTCACCTCAATCTTTCATCACTGAGACCCTTCTTCTCAATATCCTTTCTTCTATTCTCCTTATCATACCATTCCAATCATCTCCTCACTCAACCTTTCATCCTTTCTCTTGCCCTCTCCCGTACCCTCTACCACTTTCCTTTTTCCACTTTTATTCACTCCTTTCTTATCTCAAATGCCCCAACACGTATCACCTATCACACCTTCTCCTAACTCCTCCCTCCATATGTCCTCACTCCTCCCTTCCTTCACACTCCATCGCACATCTCCTCAACTCGTCTCTCCTCGATCCTCTCACCTCCTCACTACTCACCACCTCCCCTCTCCTGTCCTCTTCTCTATAAGCCCTCCTAACCACACTCAGTTTGACTGCCAGGACGGAGACAGAATGGAGCAAAGCAAACACGAAGCTTGAGTAGGATTTGAGGTGGCACGTGTGAGTGGTTAGCTCTGTGTGGCCCGCGGATTACGTGGCCAGTAGATTCAGCAGCACATGATCAGTTGTAGAGAGGAGGATAGAGTGAGCGGTTTGTCTAAAGAAGTCCCAAACCTCATAGGAAAAAAAAGGACGAAAACAAATATTGATGGATTGGAAGAGAGACAGATTGGAGATTTCTGAAAAGTGACCTCAAGCAATACATTATACGAAAGCAACAGAAAAGCTGTGTACAGACTTCCAGTAAGGGAAGCTACAATGTTGGTAAGGAGACTAGAAATTTTACACGTACCTTCTGGGAGCATGGGCCTGTCCCTAATCAGGGGTGGAGTTACTTGCGATGGGGGCACACTCGTTGTTTACCCATGAATGATTATGTCCGTAACCTTGGCAACCAGTGTAACTTTTCTTCGTTGTATGCGGTAGGGGAAAGTATTACACTTAGATATAAACGTGTACTGCACTTGGATGAACAGACAAAATACTGACAAATCATGCCAGATATGCACAATTAGATGCACATGAAAATGAGAACTGACAGAAAAAGAGAAGACTGACAGATACATTTGAAACACTTCACAGATTGACACACTGATTAAAATAGACAGACAAATAGTTAACAATAGACAAATAAGGGAATATGGAAATATAAGTGAATGTTGTTAGACATACATAATCAGACAAAGCTGGGAATAAATACTGGGTTACGGATAGACAGACATATTTTGAGCTACAAAGACAAGACACGGGGTTAATAATAGACAGAAATTGAGGAAGGCAGAGGGGCATATATAGATAGACATATCACAACTATAATTGTTACTATTGCTTCAACTACTACTTACCTACTACTACTGCTACTACTACTACAACTACTACTACTACTAATACTACAACTATGACTATTTCTATGACTACTACTATTACTACTACTACTACTACTACTAATACTACTACTACTACTACTGCTGCTAGTAGTAGTACTACTACTACTACTGCTATTACTATTACTTCTACTACTTCATCTTCTACTACTACTACTAATACTTCAAGTACTACTAGTAGTACTACTACTGCTACGACTACTACTATTACTATTAAGACAATTACTAATACTGCTACTACTACTACTGCAACTAGTACTGTTACTTCTGCTACTACTATTAGCACTACTACCACTACTACTACTTTACTACTATTAGTGTTACTACTACTAGTACTACTAGTACTATTATTGCTACTAATACTGCCACTAGTGCAACTGCTACTACTACTATTCTATAATTACAAATACTACTACTACTACTATTACTATTTTCATTACTTCTACTACTATTACTAACGATATTTCTACCCCAACTACTAGCGCTATTTTTACGACTAACACTACTATTATCATTACTATTACACTACACTACCACTGCTACTTACTACTACTACATACACTACTTGAAATACTTGGTATCCTGGTATTCAAACAGGCATTTTAATGACTGTTGCCAGGCAGCTGAATGCTTCGGCTATATGTAGTATTTATTGTACAACTTCCTGCGGCTTACTAGGTCTGAGGGAAGGTACAAATAATTTGGGTAGATTTTTAAACTATAATTTTTTGTGGGGGCACTGGCTGTTAAACCTACTCTATTTTATTTCTAAATGCAAAGGTATTTTTAACGTGCTCGATAATGAATACGGGAGTCCGATCTCACTACCCAGAGATCAGGGGTTCGATCTCACTACCCAGAGATCAAGGGTCATTTTAATCAGATATTCACGTTAAAAAATCATGGCACTCGAAGCGGACACCTTACCTCGAAACCACTGAGCATCTTACTTACACTACTACTACTATAATTACTTTTTCTACTACTACTTCTACCACTACTGCTACTACTAATACTACAACTACTACTCAAACTATTTCTAAATCATAAATAACAGCAGACCTATACAGCTTACTGGGAAAAGAAAAGTATTTCGTCAAACAGAATGTTCTTTTCTTCATAGGCCAAACTATGTCAACAACAGACCTGCTTCCCTTCAGGAAGACTGAGTACAGTACAGCGCTGAACAAGATCAACCGGGTAGAAACGTTTGTCGAAATCGTACGCCATGTACCACAGACTAGTTAAACATTACAACGTATTTCGCTTGAAAAGAAGGGTAAGAAGAAGAAAGAAATAAAAGAGGAACAAATCATTAGTTTTTGTAGAATAATGTTCAGCCTTTGTAACAGCTTGTTGACCCCATGTGGTACTCGGACCTCAGTTAAGCTTGCAGTCACTGTTAAAAAGGATAGCAACTTAAAACCCACATAAATTACACTTGCGGCTTCAACCAGGGACATGTCTTAGGCACCTGCTACCAGTCCACAACCAACTCCATACTACTTTGTCACTGTCTCCTAAACGGCTGGTGCATATGCTTGTTTACCAATATGTTTGTTTATGGGAGCTGTTTCTTTTGGGCTTTTTGGGGGTGAATTTTTTTTACAAGGGTCGACGTTTAGCTCCAGTTGTATCTGAATGACTACTTTCAAAGTTATCAGTCTCTTTGTCTTTATTATTTCGTAAGTTACTTTGGTTTTCAATTACTTAATGTTATTTCTTAACTCCGTGTGCTTTGTTAATTTTAAAATTTTGATTTAAATTTCCATGTTCTTAATCGGCTTAATAATTAACTTCTATTGTCGTTCTTTCTTTAAGTCTTCATTTTTAACTCTTTCTTCTTTTACATGTTTCTTGTTTTGTTTTCGATCTCTATGTTCCATATTATTACTTTACTTTTGAAAAGCTCATCTTCATGTTTTTGAAGTTTAAAAAAAAAATTATATTCTTCTGCTGAACTTATATATATACTGCACATTGCTTTATGTTCTATTAGTATTTTATCAACGAGTATTTGTAGCCGTAGTAGTAATAGATGTAGAAATAGTAGTAGCAGAAGTAGTATCAGCAGTAGAAGTAGCAGTACCAACAGCAGAAGTAGTATTAGCAGTATTGGAAGTAGTAGCAGTAGTAGCAGCAGTGGTAGTTCTAGTAGTAGTTGAAGCAGTAACTGTAGTAGTAGTAGCAGTGGTATCAGTAGCAGCAACAGTAGTAGTAGTAGCTGTGGTATCAGCAGCAGTAACATTAGTAGTAGTATTGGTATCAGTAGCAGTAACAGTAGTAGTAGTAGCTGTGGTATCAGCAGCAGTAACAGTAGTAGTAGTAGCACCGGTATCAGTAGCAGTAGCATTAGTAGTATACGTGATAGTAGACGTAGCAGTAGCAATAGTAGTAATAGCGATGGTAGTAGTTGTAGTAATAGTAGTAGTTTTAGTAGTGGTGGTATTAATAGTTAGTTTGTAGTAGTGCTTGTAGAAGTAGTAGTAGGGGACGTGGTTGTGAATTTTGTTGTTGCTGTTGCTTAGATGTTTGCCTCATTAGTTTCTACTGGCGGAGGCGCGCCATTTTCCACCCCAGACCGTAGTCCATTGGGCGATATCAGGACGCATAAACCAGTGCTTGGATGAATGTATGCGTCTGTATGTACCTATGCTAGGTTTGTGCTCCCTCAGAAGCTAGCCCAACCAAAGTGCAATGGAAGGGCCTCACCATGAGGGCGCGTGTGAAAGTTGTGCAGGAGTGTGACTGTGGGACAGAGTCAAATGAAACAGGGGGAGGTGAGAAGAGAGAGAAAGGCAAAGAGTGGCCCCCAGGGTGTTTGTGAATATTAATCATAGCAGTAGTGATGGTGGTCGAGCGCGGACATTTTTATGACACAACTGACAAATCTAATCCACAACTGTTTGTGGGTATTCCCTCTGCTCTAGTCTCCTGATCGTGGGCTGCCTGAACACCGAGGCCCTCACTGATTTCAACACAGTTTGTGACAGCACTCTTCCAGGTTGAACCATTTTGAGCCAGCTTTTCCCAGGTGTCAATGTCTATTTGGCAAAACTAAAGGCACTTCTTCAAACCGTCCTTAAAACGCTTATTTGGACGTCCATGCGAACATTCTCCTTCACTCAGTTCACCATGAAGGAGTCTCTGTTGATTGATATTCGATCAAGGTGACCAGCAAATCTCAGTTGGGTTTTCTGCAAAAGTGTATGAATACCTGGTATTCGCTATGTGATATATACAGTATACATCTCAGACCTTTGATGTGGAAATGATTTAGCCGTTTGTCGTTACCAGAGTAGAAAGTCCAGCTCTCTCACGCGAGAACAGGGTGGGGAGAAACGAATCCACAGCCATTATGCTGATTATTGTCGTTCCCATACCGTCGAGGGTCGTCGACCAAATGTTTGGCTGGCCTTTCCTATTCTTCTTCTTCTTCTTCTTCTTCTTCATCGTACGCAGTCAGAAAGCAACCATTATTTTTTCGAAAAAAGCAGCGGTCATCCTGAGGCTGTCGACACTGCCATAGAGCTTGTCTAGTGTTGCCACTGGTGATGGCCACATCTGCTCTCTCTGATCCTCGTATGTCGGGCAGTTTTGCAGCAAATGTTCAGGGGTCATTTTACCGGTACCACAGTGCCACCTTTCTTCAATTTGTTGAATAGGTGGTACCTCAGTCTATTGTGGCCAGTGCGAAGTCTGAAGACCACGACATGCTCTCTTCTGTTCAACTGGTAATAGGCATCGTTTTTTGTGTAGCCAGTATGTTCGGTTTCCCATTTGGTCATGTATCTAGCTCTAATAGGCCGTTTTGACTCTTCGTATGTCATACTAGTATCTGGTTGTGGTAGTTTTGCACCTTCTTTTGCCAGTCTGTCTGCCTCCTCGTTGCCTTGAATGTTGCAGTGGGATGGAACCCACTGTACCACTACCCTTTTTTGGTGCGGACTGCTGGCATAGTTGACAGAGTACTGCTCTTAAGTCATTAAGTTCAGTATTTTTCTGGCTTTTTAGTGCTGTGACTACGGCCAGGGCATCTGTAAGCAGGACTATATGGCCTTCATTCCTTTTACCTGTCACCATTTCTTCCACTGCCTCCCTCAGTGCCTCTGCCTCCGCTCTAAAATTGCTTGTGTCTTTCCTATTCTATTAACCAGCCTATCAGCTCGTCGACTATATGTTGGGCTGGCCTTTCCCATTCTATTAACCAGCCTATCAGCTCGTCGACTAAATGTTGGGCTGGCCTTTCCTATTCTATTAACCAGCTCATCAGCTCGTCGACCAAATGTTGGGCTGGCCTTTCCTATTCTATTAACCAACTCATCAGCTCGTCGACCAAATGTTGGGCTGGCCTTTCCTATTCTATTAACCAGCTCATCAGCTCGTCGACCATATGTTGTGCTGGTCTTTCCTATTCTATTAACCAGCTCATCAGCTCGTCGACCATATGTTGGGCTGGTCTTTCCTATTCTATTAACCAGCTCATCAGCTCGTCTACCAAATGTTGGGCTGGTCTTTCCTATTCTATTAACCAGCTCATCAGAAACAGTCACTGATCTCCATGGCGTGCTTAGGAGGTAGACACATTTTTCAAACGGTTGTAAATTTGTGTCCCCTCACTGTAACCACTGGCTGTTTATACGATGTGCATTGGGCTGGTTGGTACATGACTTCAGTTTTCTTTGTTGTTGTAGCAGTAAGAGTAGTAGCAGTATTAGTAATAGTAGTAGTAGTAGTAGTAGTAGTAGTAGTAGTAGTAGTAGTAGTAATGGTGACATTACCATTTGACATATACAAAAGTTGAATATACTGTACTATTATCATTTCTTTAAAATAAGGCGAGGCTGCAGCGGTTCTGTGGATGTGTATAATGGGAAAAAAACATGAAAAAACTAGTAAAAGTTGATTAAGGTTGATCTTATATGTTGATTTGTTAGTTCAGTGTTGTTGTCCATGATGAAGGCATATTGGTCGTATCGTAGGTTTTGTTTGTGTTCTCGTCTCGGTGCCGTATCTGACCATACCCATTTTTAAATTTTGATTAAGCTCAACCTTAATCAACTTTTACTAGTTTTTTTTCATGTTTTTTTCCCATTATCATTTCTTATAGTTCTTATTATTACTTTTATCATCTTTCTTTCCTTCTTTAATAGACTTGACTGTGTCTTTCGTATTGGTCAATAGAAATTAAGCCTTCGCTTTGATTAATCCTCAACACTTTTAACCGGAGTCATTTTGACTATGGCATGTAGCACATGACATTAAATAACATTTGTCTTCCAGGCCTGCAAACTTGAGCAGCGCTAAGAAAGTTCGAAGAAGTTCTGAGTATGTCATAAAGCAAATCTTCTTCTTCTTCTTCTTCGTTCGTTCTAAATCTCCCACTACCAAGCCCTGAAAGGGCTTAAGTAGCAGAATGTAGTCTGCCGAAGCTGATGTGTCGGACCGAAAAGTGTAAATATCGCAGTCAAACTGTAAACTAGCGACACAACGGAAATCCGTTCTCCGGACTACATTATGCTACTTGCAAAGCCCTGTTCATGGCTTGGTAGCGGGAGATTGAGAATGAACGCAGAAGAAGAAGAAGCAGAATGTAGTCCAGAAAACGAAATGCGTTGTGTCGTAGTTTACAGCTTGACTGCGATATTTGCACCTTTCGGTCCAACACATCCGACTTCAGCAAACATTTTTTGAGTACCGGGTTAGCATTCTCTCGTCGATCCCTTCTCCTCAGCCAGTCTGCCCTGCTGCAGCCTGTTATCCAGGATCACCAGGTAGAGGTGTAGAAGGGTCTTGGCAGCTCTGGTTCGCTGGCCCTGACGCTAGCAGTCAGCTATGGGTCGCTGGCTAGTGCCGCTCATGCGCTGCTCAGCGTCTTGATCCTATAAGGCAATTGATTGCTATGAGTGGGTTTACTGTTTGTGTATACTGCTCATTACTGATTGTAGAAACGTTGTCTTAATTTGACGAAACACAGCACCGTCCAGCCTTTATCTTTGAAAACCTGAAAGTGATTTTTACGCTTCCTAGTACATTAAAACATATAATAGTGATCACATAACAGACAGTCCCCCGAGTGGTGTCCGGTTTGAAGAGACCAGAACAATTGAAACTTTTATAGATTGTCTTAAAAGTCAACTAGAGAGAGTTTTCCATGGGGTTGGCAGTCTCATCATTCATTGCCATGAATTCGCCAGTGCAATTTCTTGGATCTGAACTTCATATAAAGAGGCCATATGTAGTTGTGGACTTATTATTCGCTTGTAGCAAAATAGGCAACCATCATCAACACCGGAGACAATGCCGTCAGTGATGAAATAGTACGGGCTTCATTATGCAAGGTTTTTTTATACGATAATTTTCTTTCTCGCTACTTCTCAGCTGGAGCATTTATAAGCGCTGAATTGAACAGTCTGTTGAGAAGACATCGATCTAACCACTATTCTATTCAGACATTCTATGGTGTTGTTGAATCTTTATCTTGTATTTCTCTTCCTGAATATATTTATACTGAATAATCACAAGACGGGCCGGTTGTGGCTATGCCATATAAATGCATTTTTACTAACGTTTGAAGAGGCAATAGTGGTTTTTGGTTGGTTCGTTCGTTTCTAATGCCCACAATGGATTGGTAACCCTTTTGTGCGCCCTGACAAGAACAGAACTTGTGGCAGATTGCAGTAGCTTTCCTGACATCCCAAGCGTTCTGATGAAGTGGACAGGGGTTCTCCAGGCGGTTTTGCAATGCTTGGCCTCATCTGCGTGCCACTTACTACTACGGTGATCATGTCGAACCTCACCTTGTTAGCCAGACTGTTGTCCTCGACAACAGTTCATATCCAGGACGACCAACGAGGAGGTCAGGTGAGGGTCTTGGCCAGTACATTGTTTCCTGATCAGTGTGTTTTGCCTAACCGGACGTTAGCCTCAACGTCCCTAAGTGGTTTTTAGATTACGTGTTATTCGTTATTATATATCTTTTCTGCGATCTTGTCTTGTTATTTTAAAGATTGATGATAATTTTAATTGGACATACTTTTCAGACGGCAAATGTTCAAAATCCTGTTACCGACACGTTCTTGTTGACCTAGCTGTAAATGAGCACCTGTATCATTGTTAGGAAGACAGAAACAAAGCAGGTTATTCGCCACCCTACCTCACAAATTGCGTAGCCTACTCCGTTTTCACTCGATTTCCAGTTTGGCAGATACTGGGTTTTTTTTTTTCCCTCGGGCTAATGCTCCTCCACGTACGGAAAGGAGTGGCAACCTACCGTGCTGCACACTTGACAACCTAACGTGCTGCACACTTGCCAACCTAACGTGCTGCACACTTGCCAACCTAACGTGATGCACACTTGCCAACCTAACGTGCTGCACACTTGCCAACCTAACGTGCTGCACACTTGCCAACCTAACGTGCTGCACACTTGCCAACCTAACGTGCTGCACACTTGCCAACCTAACGTGCTGCACACTTGCCAACCTAACGTGCTGCACACTTGCCAAGAAACTTATAACAGCCAAATAGTGGCGGTTGTAAGAGGCTACATTCTGTAAAAGGACATGCGACTTACTCACAAACAATCTAACGACTCGTACAATGATACATCTAACACGTTGTTCTCGACAGCAATGTTTGCTACGAGACTGCATTTACCTTCATTAATCAACCACATAGTCTTTTTGGTCATATTAGGACATATTTGCCATTGTATGGCCTCACGTCCTTCATTTAGCCCTAATGTCTATCTAAAAATTGTACACTTGTAAGAATGAACAAATAAATTGTTTAAATTCCTACACATTTTGTGAGTATTTTATTACTAAGTACGTTGCTTCTGTTGGTTGAGGTGGGTTGGAGACGGGCAGGAATAGAAATGTGAAAATGATACTTTCCCCATAATCTGTTTGAAACAGATTTATTTATGTATGTAGCTAAACATTGTCACTAATCTAGCACTGCTTGATTAAAGGAACAAATGCCGATACGCACATGATTATAACAAGTCGTCGATGGAATCGGATCGTCCTTGTTCTAAGAAGTGAACAGGCACTATCATCAGAACGCCCCTGCTGTGGTCTCCATAGAGAAGGCGAAAGAGAGACGGAATTAACACAGCCATCGAAGAAAATTAGAAACCGGTAGATAAATTATAAATGAAAGCTGTGGTACCATATTAACGATATCATCATGTCGGGTGAAGTTGATAGAGCTTGTTTCTGTCTCTTAAAACGCCACCAGGTGTGATGATCAGTGGCTAGACTCTGACCATGGATCTAAGAAGAAGTCAATTTGTTATGTCTGTGTTCATGTTTCGATCGTTTTGATTGTATCAATTTGTTGGTGTTTATTTCCGACACAGAGCAGTTTCGACACTGCTGATAAAATTGTAAAACAGATGCGGGTAATTACGTACCTGGAAAGTGTCTTCACTGACGATGGCTGACTGGACAGGCAAACAAAGTGTTTTACCAGCTGATATACCCAACATTCAAGTGTCACTATGTCTACTAAGCAGACGTTAATAAACAGGTTGATCATCCCAACGTTATAATATCAGTGTTAAACATGGATCCTATTCGATATGCACAAACGTACGATCAAGGCCTGTGAGATGCGCTTTGTTCGAAGTGCCGCAGGAAAGATAATTCACGTCAAAATTCGCAGCAGCACGATAGGGATATGGTGAGGACTACATCGGTTAACTATATTTATGCTTACAGAATAAATGGATTTGAACATTTGACAAGGAGGCAATACAATTAACCGTCAGCGAGGTAATACTACATGCATGTTTCAAGGCTATGTGCAAGCGGTCGACCATCGCGACGATTGATATAGGAGATCAACAAACAATCCAAAACTTCAATATGTCGCCAACACAAATCTTCCAACTTAGCGCAAACCGGAAGTCTAGGCATACCTCTTCTCTGCGACGCCGCAAGGTAAGAGCAGTAGAACAAAAGAAGAAGAAGAAGACGAAGAAGAAGGGTTGACTGTAGCACTCGAGAAGGACTATTTATAATCTTGAAAAGAACTGGTTGTTTCCTACATAAGGACATGTTGTAGCCACAGGAGGGACAAGTGTTTCCATGAGAAGATACTTCTTCTTCTTCTTCTTCTTCTTCTTCTTACGCTGTCAGACATCGACCTTTATTTTTTCGAAAAAAGCGGCGGACATCCTGAGGCTATCGACACTGCCATAGAGCGTGTCTAGTGTTGCCACTGGTGATGGCCACATCTGCTCTCTCTGATCCTCGTATGTCGGGCAGTTTTGCAGCAAATGCTCAGCGGTCATTTTCCCGGTACCACACGGGCATTCGTCAGGGCCACCATTCTTCAATTTGCATGAGAAAATACGACAAGTACCGTTTGTATCTTTGAGAAGTTGCAACTCTTTGAAGCGTTGTTTGGAGCCTCATAGCTGTAAGGACTATTTTGATTCACGATTAGAGGGGACGGCATGGCCTAGTGGTTAAGTGGCACGGCTCACAATCCGAAGGTACTGGGTTCGATCCCCACCACAGCACCGGCAGTTACCCCGGGGAAGCAAACCCTTAGAAAATGCAGGAGAAAGCAGACCCTTACATAAAATGAATACTGAAGTCGGATGCACTTGGTCGACAGGCGCTAAATAAAAACCACAGTGCAACGCACACCGCCTTTGGGATTAGAGAAAATAAGGCAAACGCAAAAAAAAATAAAAAATTCATGATAAGGAGTATTTTAAGCCGTGTGAAGCAAGGTTTATCAAACTGAAAAGGGCTGTTTGTACTAATGATAAAGTCCTATTGTAACTCGTAGAAACACTTTTTTTTTAGTTGCTTTGAGAAATAGTAGTTGAGCCCCTAGAAGCACTGTTTCTAATTCAAAGAAGCACTTTTTTGAAGCTTCGAAAAATGACAAATTATATCCCTGTTTACATTCATGAGAAGTACTGTTTATACTTTTGAAAAGTTGAAGATGATATAAAAAGTTTGTAACCCTGAGAAACGCCGATTGTAGCTCCACAAACAACTTTCTATATCCTCGAGAAAAACTCGTCCTTATCTATCGTAACACGCCCCCGTTAAGCTCCTCGGTATTCGCTGTCCTGGTCCCCCATCTGATGTCACCACATATATCACTCGCAGATGGGCAGGACACCAAGAAAATGGCCTCCATGCACAAATCTCTTTGACGTGGCTCGTATTCGGGTTAGCTGAGTATTTATGCCTCTGACTAAACTCAATTTCCGGTCGATACCTGGGCTTTGCTGTGAAATTAGAATTGTCCAAACTTGGGTTTTTTATCGCATCAGTAATCGATGAAGCTCGTGGCGTGAAATTAGACACCAATGTGGTCCGGACTTATTTCTCTGAACATATTTCCGACTTTATCTCTTCAATTTCTGTTGGACATGTATTACTATGGTATAAAAGGACCTTGCCGGGTCTTTTACGTGTGTTATTTTTATTCCAGGATCAGTATCATGTGGTTTTCTTCTTCTGAGATCCTTGATTAGGGACTAGAATAGATGCTTGTGACAATAACACATGATGCAATTTTTAAAGGCAGCAATAAACTAAGGGAGAAGATACTAAACAGTAAATTCTTCTTCTTCTTCCGCGTTCGTCTTCAGACCTCAATTTCAAAGGCAGCAGTCGACTCAAGGCTCTGTCCACTTTCGTACAGCTTCTCGTGAAAGGACGCTGGCTGTTGCCAATTGCTACTTTTTTGTTGGCATATAATAGTAGTGGTTTCCCTAGCTGTTAGTGCCCTGGCTCCACGGCACGGAGGTAGGGGACAACCAGTAGCATTTGGTGGACCGCTTCGAGGCAGGGGGTCCGGCACTCTTCCCACCTGGCGGGGCTCCTTGGGTCGAGCACCATCTCGTTGAGTCCTTTTGGTGTCCGTCATCATTAAACGCTCTGTGTTGCAGGTGCAGGGGAACCAAGTAGGGTCTAAGCCATCCTATTTTGCTAGGAAGTGACTGCCTCTTGCCGTGAAGTGCTATCCCTTACACGCTCCTGCCCTACCCCCACACAGTAAATGAGTTGTTAGGATCCAGGGTTTAATAGGTGGAAGCTTCCATCAGGGTCAGCAAACCACAGCTAATATCCTTCCACTTTCAATTGGCGGCCCTAGAAACAGGCTGCACACGTGTTGTGATGCTACGAGAACTCGTATAGAAGAAGAAAGACAAACCTGGTCTCCAATATATGCTTAAATTGGGTGTGTCGGACCGAATGGCGCAAATAAACGCTGTAAACTACGACACAACGTCATAACGACCCTTTCACTATCACCGATAAATAAGATGCAGATGAAGAAGAAGATGAAGAAGAAGAAGAAGAAGAAGAAGAAAAAGAAGAAGAAGCAATAAACTCCCTAAACTTTCACACGGTCTGAGGCCACTGTAGTCTACTCCAGCTATGGCTAATTAACGCATTGGTAGAGCACTCCCATGTAATGGCAAAGCTACGGAGTACCTGCCACGGGAAAAACACAGGTTATCAACATTAGCATTTTTGTAGGTTTGCTGGTATTCCGCCATAATTTCCTCTGGTTGTGTGTTTAATACCGCTTTTAACTATTCTGCTACCGCCCACATGATAGCCGGGGGTTGGGTCGAGGATGAACTCTCATCCCAAATAAATGCTCTCACTGCGTGCGTCTCATAGAGTCTCTGACAACAAAGTCCAACTCCTGGTCTTCACGCGGCAGAACTGTTTTGACTAGCTGGAGAAGCGGCAGAAGGCAAGGCACTGTCGCCTTAAAACCAGTAGTTTCGGGCAGATGGGGCTCGATAGCCTAGGAAGGCAGCTCATCTAGGAGAGGAAAAACTCTGATTTCAAACCATCTTAAGCCTTCCAGATAAGATACTGGCGTATCTTGTCTGGTTTTATCAGGTGTGGCTGTGCAACGTATTTTCTGATTACTCTGAAAGTTGTTCAGCATCTACCAAACCTGACAACCGACGAAGTGCGAATGAGCACACACAAGTGGATATAATGCCTTAAATCCTAGAGCGAGGAAAGAGAACCTCAGCTGAGTGTTGTGGCAGGGCAGACCAGATCCATAGCCTTGGTTGACGGCTGGTCTAGGAGTGAAGCCCCGACAGGCATTCAGATGGACCATTGCTTATCTGATCCGGCAGCTTCTGCAGCTTGCCTTGTTCCAACTGTATTGATATCACCTTTCCCTTGGAGCAAACAAAACAAACCGAGAAAGGGACCATACAGCTTGGGCAACAAATGGCATCTATAGTTCTGCCCGGACTTTGTTCTAATAGCCCAATTAACTATCGTCTGACAAGACGAAAACAGCCAATGAGCGGTAGCGATCAGATTGAAGAACGCTGGTGGAGATCCTCTTCTGACGTCATGGCAAACCCAATTCCAGTGTCGACTTGTTCTAATGGTGTCCGTGTCGGCGCTTGATCCAAGCAAGCATGATGGTGATGGCGTTCTATCAGACAATAAATATGAATATTTCTTAGACAAGTTGTGTGGGAGAATATGTCAACTTGAAAATGTATCTGTACGAAGCATATTCAAATGAAACCGGACCAAACTGCAACAAGTGAACATGCGTACGATATGCATGATGACGTCACTTCTGGTGTGAAAAGTACATACCAACTGTCAATTTTGCAAAATGTCATTATCTTCCGACTCATAGTTTCCTCAGCAGACCGCTGAAAACGTGGCGGGCGTGATACGGAATCCCTCCAGAGTTGATTAGCGAGCGGTGATTCGATTTCTAGCTGCTGAAGTATGTCGACCAGTTGACAATCACCGCAGAACGCAGGCTGTGTATGGTGACAAAAGTATGTCAAAGACAACAGTGAAGAACTGGACAACGATGTTTAAAGAAGGACGTGAGTTGACGTAACAATATGCACCTGACGTGGTCTCGGAAAACCTTTCGTTAACTCACGTATGTTCACTTGTTGCAGTTTGGTCCGGTTTAGTTTGAACACGCCTCGTATCCTGCTCTCCAGCCCACTGAATCCTACAAGAGCAGAAAAGGTTTTATGTACCTGTAACAATTTACCTGTGTGTGTATATTCATTCGATATGTTGTTATAAATTCATTACATCTGCACAGATGGTACAAATAGGGCACACTATTAAAGTCCAGTGGAATTAATTCCAATAGGTGTTTTAACTTTCCCTAACCTTAAGCTGTCCCCATCCTGTCTGCAAGGCAACAGGGATGTGCCTCGCTTCGTCTGGTTCTAAATTTTTGAAGTGAGCCTCATGGGTAAACAATGCTGAGATCTACGGCTGATTTAGCTCATGAGGCCACATGCACACACCAGCCAGTATATTAGGTTCACTTAATGTGGTACCGTGCCGTACTGGGGTTTTCCGGCAACTGCAGACAACAAAAGATGGACCGATATATCTGACTGTATGAGCCCTCTATGACGACATGCCTCAATCTAATCCCAAACATAGCATCACTAAATTGAGCCGAAGAGACCAGAATACAATTACTAGGTTGCGGACAAGGCACAAACCATTGAACAAACACCAACATAGAGTGACACACCACACAACAAAGTGTCAGCACTGTGATAGAAAAGTGACATAGACCACATACCATACTATAAGCACTGGTACAGACAAGTGACAGCAGACTCCACATCATACTGTGAGCACTGTGACAGCAGACTACACACCATACTGTAAGCACGGTGACAGCAGATCCCCCACCAAACTGTAAGCAATGTGACAGCAGACTACACACCATACTGTGAGCACTGTGACAGCAGACTACACACCATACTGTAATCACTGTGACAGCAGAGAACACACCTTACTGTAAGCAATGTGACAGCAGACTACACACCATACTGTGAGCACTGTGACAGCAGACTACACACCACACTGTAAGGACGGTGACAGCAGACCCCACACCAAACTGTAAGCACTGTGACAGACAAGTGACACAGACCACATACCATACTGTAATCACTGTGACAGCAGAGAATACACCATACTGTAAACACTGTGACAGCAGACCACACACCATACTGTAAGCCTTGTGAAAAAGGACTCCACGTCATACTGTAAGCCCTGTGACAACAGACTACACATCATTCTGTAAACACTGTGACAGCAGACCACACACACCATACTGTAAGCAATGTGACAGAAGACCACACACCATACTGTAAGCATTGTGACAGACAATAAGAAACAGTAAAAAAAACTCTTTTCTGGATCAATCATCACTGTCAAAATTGCGGAAGAAACAACTACCACCAACCTCTTTTATCAGCAACATCCAGCTTTGAGACACAATGAAAGCATGAACACTCCACTGCTTGGCACATGAGCTGCCAACCCCAACATCCAGCATGGAGACACAATGAAAGCATGTACACTCTACTGCCTGGCACATGAGCTGCCAACCCCAACATCCAGCATGGAGACACAATGAAAGCATGTACACTCTACTGCCTGGCACATGAGCTGCCAACCCCAACATCCAGCATGGAGACACAATGAAAGCCTGAATACTCCACTGCTTGGCACATGAGCTGCCAACTCCAACATCCAGCATGGAGACACAATGAAAGCATGAATACTCCACTGCTTGGCACGTGAGCTGCCAACCCCAACATCCAGCATGGAGACACAATGAAAGCCTGAATACTCCACTGCTTGGCACATGAGCTGCCAACCCCAACATCCAGCATGGAGACACAATGAAAGCATGTACACTCTACTGCCTGGCACATGAGCTGCCAACCCCAACATCCAGCATGGAGACACAATGAAAGCATGAACACTCTACTGCCTGGCACATGAGCTGCCAACCCCAACATCCAGCATGGAGACACAATGAAAGCATGTACACTCTACTGCCTGGCACATGAGCTGCCAACCCCAACATCCAGCATGGAGACTCAATGAAAGCATGAATACTCCACTGCTTGGCACATGAGCTGCCAACCCCAACATCCAGCATGGAGACTCAATGAAAGCATGAACACTCCACTGCTTGGCACATGAGCTGCCAACCCCAACATCCAGCATGGAGACACAATAAAAGCATGTACACTCTACTGCCTGGGACATGAAAATAAAGTGGGGAAACTCGTTCTTCTGAGGATCGTAAGAATTAAACGCCAAGACCATGACGAGGTGATGAAACTCAAAGAGTCCTGAGCCAATATCGTAGCTTTAACCTCCACAATAAGAACTCATCTGTCTTACTCTTCTGCTACTGTTTTGTCTAGCTCGCTCTGAAGTAACCACATCAATGTTCCCACATGTCGGATTTGTTCCAGGCTTCAATCGTTGCTTTACAGTTCTATCCTCGTTCGCACTGGAGGTAGGTAGGTAGGAAAGTAGCAAGGTAGGTAGGTAAGTTGATAAGATTGCCCCTTAGGTGACACGGGCCCGTCGCTCCAACCTTCCGTGAGTCTGCTGATGACGATGTCAATCAGGTTTGACCCAGCCAGGTATTGTGAGGACGGCCGGGGGGTTGGAGGAGGAAGAAGACACGATGGACTGGGTCGATGACCATCCATGACGTCGAATAACTGCGTTTAGAGCTGGGACAGGTTTAAATAGATCAAACAGCGGTGGTTTAGCATGGCGAAGGTGCTTTCAAGGTCTGTCTGTCGTATGCCTTCGTCGTTTGTGACACGATCCTACATATGGATTGCAAGAATGCTCCTATGGACTGGCATGTGGAAGACTTCAGTGCATATGTAATCATTCTGTAGAATAATACGATTTTAAAGGTTTTCGACAGGATGGGGATCACACAGGTTTTGTATATATGTAGTTTGGGTTCTAGTTGAAGCTGCCACTGGATCTAGACTCGATGCAAGGCCCTCATGTGGGTGCAGCCAGGCCAGCTCTTTGAACAATTTCCTTTTGACTACGTGCATCTTAGATACGTTTCTTATCCTTGAAAATAGATACTCGTTGGAGATGACATTTTTGCTAAAAACGGTGATTTATGCCGTTGTGGAGTTGCAGCCAGGTTTGTTTTTTTATCTCACTTGTGTTTTTCTCCATAATATATGCTGGCTTGACCATGTTTTCACTCTGTTCCACGTGTAGAGTGACATACTTTTTTAACATGTTATACTGTAATTTTGCCTTTGATATATGAGTATATGGATGTGTGTTCGGTTTAACAGATGAAATTTCAGTCTGTAGTGGCATAATCTCAATCGGAATACTTTCATTACATAACTTCTGAGCTATAAAGATGATGAGCAGTGCACGAGCTGTAGCTGTCAGCGACCCGTTGTAAAGCAAACAAGAATTAAAACCTCTTTTTAGATATCTGCCTTTTCATAAGTGAGTTATATATTGTTGTCTTTTACCTAGCTCATTCTTATAGCTTGAAATACCCAAATCATCATCATGTAGCATGTCCTTTATAGAACGTCGGTCCCATCACAGTCTGTCTGAAAAAAACTCGTTCCCTTGCCAAAACTCCAGCCTCCGCCACAATCGTAACCAGGCATTCCAAGATATCTTGGCACCATCGTCTCCTTGGTATACCCCTTCCTCATTTGCCTGGCACCATTCCTTCCATCACCGTTCTCTCAAGACCATTGTGCCTCTTGATGGGACCAAAGTATCTGCATTTTCTAGCCAAAATGGAATTGATAAACCAGTTCTCTTCTATGCTCAACTCTTGCCGAATGTCTACATTTGTCTTTTTCTCTGTCCAGGGTATTCTGAGGATCTTTCTGTAACATTTTGACTCGAAGGATTCGATTCTTTGTCTGGAAGTTTTGGTAATCGTCTACGATTCGCAGCCATACGCTGCCACAGGAAAAACACAGGCTCTCAAGACTTTTACTGTTATCATTTTGTTGGTGTTCGTGCCATAATTTCTTCAGGCTGTTCAGTCTCTGCATTGCCATAGCTAGTCTTCTTCTGATTTCTTTCGAGCAGTCGACATTTTTGTCAATTCTGGAGCCCAGATATTCAAAATGTGTGACCTGATCTATTTCCTCACCACCCACTGTGAATTTATGTTGACATTGTGTTTTGTCGATGGTCATTATCTTAGTATTATTTATGTTTATAAACATGTTTTGTTCTTTACTATGTCCATTTACAGCTGAAATTAGCTGATCTAGCCCTTCTGCACTTCTTGATAGTATCACTGTGTCATTCAAATACCTTTCACTTCCGTGTTTAATGTTTCGACTGCCCCAGCTATTCAATTCGTCATGACACATCCACTTTCAGTAAGTCTGCTCCTTCCGATTAACTTTCCCCAGCCGTACATTGTCAACAGACGCTCTGTTAGGCAACAGGTGGGTTGATAGAGAGTTTTCCTTCTAGATAAATTACAGCATATGGTTTCAGCTTAGTCTACTTAAATCATTTCAAGTCTGTAGGAGCGTCGGAGGTTATCACCTCGCTCGTTTTCCTAATTTTAGGAACAGTCCTGTGGTAGGATAACCAGTCTTTGGACTTTAGATACCAAAGAACGTACTGTTCGTTCGTTATGAGTAATTGTATTAAAATTCCACTCTAAGCTATGTCAGTATTGGTACTGCAGTATTTCCTGATGGTGCCTGTCGTAAATCCATAGTCTATTACAGCTCCTACACTGATATCAATATTATTTCAGTGTTATCCCATCTTTAATCAAAACTCTCCCGTTATGATATTTTTGTGTTACTTCTTTTTCCTCTCCATTCATTCTTAGTCTTTCCCTACCAAGCCGTGAACGTTCTCGCCCTCCTGCTGCCAAGCCGTGAAGGTTCTCTCACTCCCGCTACCAAGCCCTGAACGTTCTCACTCCCGCTACCAAGCCCTGAAAGTTCTCTCACTCCCGCTACCAATCCCTGAATGTTCTCTCACTCTTGCTACCAAACCATGAACGTTCTCTCACTCCCGTTACCAAACCCTGAACGTTCTCAATCGCCCGCTTTCTAAGCCCTGAACGTTCTCTCCCTTTCGCTACCAAACCCTGAACGTTCTCTCCCTTTCGCTACCAAACCCTGAACGTTCTCTCCCTTTCGCTACCAAACCCTGAACGTTCTCTCCCTTTCGCTACCAAACCCTGAACGTTCTCTCCCTTTCGCTACCAAACCCTGAACGTTCTCTCCCTCCCGCTAGCCACCAGCTTTGGTATCTGACCGCTACAGCTCATGCACTGATCTGCATCTTGATCTCATTATTGTGTGTATAATATTCGATCTCATTTTCAAAAATATTTCTTATCACGTTACCATTGATTTTAGTCGATTTTGTGTTTCTCCTTTTCGTTCAGTCTGCCACTCTCTCCCTCTTTTTCTCTCTTCTCTTCTTATTCTAACGTCATTCGCTCTTCTTCTTATTCTTTATTTCCTTCCTCTAGCTCTCTCTCCGTCCCTTTCTCTCTCACTTCTCTCTCTCTCTCTTTCTCGCTGTAGTGTCCTTTTCTTCCTTTCACTCCCACACTATTTAATTGTATTCTTAAATCCTGTTTTCTCTCCACTTTGCTTAATAACTCTCACTCCATTTTAAATCACATCTAGTACTTTGAACTGGACGTATCATTGCACTGTTGTTCCCTTTGATGGGGTTCATTGCAAGGATTTTGTGACTAAAGAATAAAGGACGCGTACCTCTAAAATCATCACTCGGTGATCAAGTTAAGTTTGCATTTTAACTTGCCCCATTTGTCGTGAGAGACAAGTGTTCTATACTCTCTGTCATTCAGACACCACAGCAGATGTGTTTGTCAGCTTTATTCATAATTTAAGGACGTTTCAATCGCGGACAATATTGAAAATAAAATCAAAGAAAAAGATAGCTTAACAAAATTGAAGAAACTATTAAAACAACAACATAAATAGAATCGCATAAAACAATGAATAACATAAACCACACGTACGATTCAATTGATTATTTATTTCACTTTAACACAATTTATATAGATTTGAATTTTCAAATGACACATTTACACATCAAATTGGTATACATATCATTCATATAATTACACATGACATTATTTCAGTTCAGATCAAATAATTCATTATTATAATCGAGCTTGAAACCAAATCAATGGTCAACAGTTCCCCACCAGTCTATGTGAAACACGATGGATTCACTCACTAATATATTTTACAGAACTTCACGAAAATAAATGCGTACTGCATATTTTCAGTTGAATGCCTGTTTATTTGTGTGTACTCTTGGTCCATGATCGATTCTGATCGATTGATTGTCTTTTTAAATTGTAACTAGCACGTAAGTCTGCATCTCGTCACGCTTCATCACAGTTCTCGTAATTGTTCAAATAATTGTGTCCGCGCATCAGTCCTATACGTAACCCTAATGGTTCGATGGGGTAACATATTAGGTCCACTGTTTCCTTGTCCTAAGAATGGACTAAAGAAGGTTGTGCATTGTATTGTCAACCTCATTACGTGAAAGCCATTGATATAAAACAGAGAATGACTGGAACCGAACTTTTAATAAAGCTGGTGATTGGAACCGAATGCTATGTTTTACCTCTGCTTCAACATGTGAAGCGAAAGAAGAATATATCGCTTACAGAGACGTGTAAAAAATCCTTCTGCACATTAGTATAGTCATTCCAAGCAACAAAAAGCTACTTTCTGGTCGACCGCCAGACGCTACGTAAGCAAGTAATTACTCCGTCAAATAGTTTTACTTTTTTAACTTTTTCTATTACAGATAAAAGATTAGGGTGAGTACATCACTTCACATCGAGTTATTGATCGTTTTTTAACTTTTTCGCTGCAAGTAGAGTAAATGTCCACAATTATTTATGTTCCTTTTACATTAGACATATATTCGAGTAATCGCTTTGGCGATTTCAATGGTTCATGATGCTAGCAGCATGCACACCCTTCTATAGCATTCTTAGAAGATTTAAAGTGGTACTGTATTCTTTTTCCACACGGAAACCATAAAATGCTGTGTTCACATAATGTGTTGAATTTACACATGATTACAGCGCTATCGTCTAATCGTTTATAGCATGTTAATATCACATTTAGTCCTCGTAACACTGATCAGCACATTGCTTTTACAAAATATAAATTGCTGCATGAATCGATTATTATAGTTCCACATTCTGATTCCTTGCTTATTTGTCAGGGAATTAATCGATAACTGAAACCATTCTTGCTGATCAGTTGATTGTCTGTTTATAATGCGATGCTGTCTGCAAATTTGTTTATATAAAGCGATTGGGGGTGGTAGCGTAAAGAATTGTTTAGTGGTACAACTTATAAACTAAACTTGCATGTGTTCTGATCTGTGATATAGCAAAGTAGTACCATTATTGGAAGCGACATTAGTTTTAAAATGAATGCTGAAGTCGGATCCACTGAGTCTTAAAGTGCAAAGTACAATACAACGTACTGCACTTCAAGGAATCAAGGAAAACAAAAAGACATATGAAGCAACAAATGTTTCCATGATTGCACCTCATCCTGTTTTTTACTTGTTTATAAAATGTTAGTCATATAATGTACTATAGTTGAAAATGGCTACTCTTTATCCAAATTAATTACCTGTTTATATAATGTACTATATTTGTCCATGGTTACTCTCCACCCATATTGATTACCTGTTTATATAATGTACTTTAGCTTGTCTATGGCTACTCTCCACCCATATTGATTATCTGTTTATATAATGTACTTTAGCTGTCTATGGCTACTCTCCACCCATATTGATTATATGTTTATATAATGTACTTTAGCTGTCTATGGTTACTCTCCACCCATATTGATTATCTGTTTATATAATGTACTTTAGCTGAACATGGCTACTCTCCACCCATATTGATTACCTGTTTATATAATGTACTTTAGCTGTCTATGGTTACTCTCCACCCATATTGATTATATGTTTATATAATGTACTTTAGCTGTCTATGGTTACTCTCCACCCATATTGATTATCTGTTTATATAATGTACTTTAGCTGTCTATGGTTACTCTCCACCCATATTGATTATCTGTTTATATAATGTACTTTAGCTGAACATGGCTACTCTCCACCCATATTGATTATCTGTTTATATAATGTACTTTAGCTGTCTATGGCTACTCTCCACCCATATTGATTATCTGTTTATATAATGTACTTTAGCTGTCTATGGCTACTCTCCACCCATATTGATTATCTGTTTATATAATGTACTTTAGCTGTCTATGGTTACTCTCCATCCATGCTGATCATATCACTGTGCAACCTCAAAAAATATACTTTTTGTTATCATCAGTTCGTGGGATACTCTTGCCATATTATTATATGGTCATTGCATATTTACATAATGTCCCCTGTTCGATGAATTAACCTCTAAAGTTGATTAGGCTTATCAGTGGAAATCCTTTCATCTCTGTACTTCACGCGCCGAATGGCGCGCTCCTCTCGACCCTGATCAGTTGATAATTGCCCGTTTATATAACTTGATCTGCAAGTCTATCGATAATTACATCTATGCAACCTCAAAGATTGTTTACCTGATTATATGTGCTCGCAGTCTCAGTGTGTATATCGGGACCCGTTACAAAGAATAAGAGACTAGCACCTTTCCAACTTTCTATGCAGGTCATAACAACCAAGGCTTGGGTATGCCTAAAGCTTCTTAATTGAAAGCAAACATAAAGCCACAAAACTACAAAATAGTGATGTGCGTGGAGCTCGCAAATCTAGCAAATAGAACGTGTCTTCAAGAGCACATACGTGCACTGATGCTTCATGTATTGAGTCGTACTTTAGCAGTAGCTGCTTCATTCCAATGTCACAAACAATGTGACGGTTGTATGCTTTGCTAGTTAGTGAATATATTTCAATCCGCCAATCAGCAAATTATTTATATATATATATATATATATATATATATATATATATATATATATATATATATATATATATATATATATGCACATTCAAAAATGGAACCTTTCAAGCTGTCCAGATGCGGTATTCTATTTTTCTTGGGCGCTATTCTTATATACGTTTATGTCATTTACATGATTCTCTTCCCCTATATTGCTTTCGGATTCGTTATTTTATTTTTTGTTTTCTCAAAGTGACTATTTTAATCACATTGAACAATATTCATGACATGACTAACGGCAATACCCAGACTTACTGTTAGCAGTCATAGTAGATTCATCTACCGCCAATTCAAGGGACGATGAGTTTAAGGTCTGGTCAGGCATAACACACTGATCAGACGTTAGCCAGCGTCAGGAGAAATATACTGACCAAGACCCTCACCCGACCTCCTCGTTGATCGTCCTGGAAATGTGGTGTTGTCGAGGACAACAATCCGGCTAACAAGGTGAGGTTCGACGTGATCCCCATAGTAGTGAGCGACACGCAGATGAAGCCAAGCATAGCACAACCGCCTAGAGGACCCCAGTCCACCTTCATCAGTACATTTGGGATGTGAGGAAAGCTACTACAACCCATCACTTACCGCCCTTTTTAGGGCGCACAAAAGAGTAACCTACTCATTATGGGCATTCGCAATCAACAACAACTGCCAATTCATCAATTCAGAAATCGTCACGGGTAAATGCATTCTTGTATTGAGAACATACAGGTACATTTTCTCCAATTCTCCAATGACACTCTTCAACCAAATTGAAGGAAAACCTAATTCAGAAGAAATACACGTCATTATTTGAAAAAGCGAACAACGACTATACGATTATTTAAGGGCTAAGGAGGACGTAGAAGATAACTTCTTCTTTTCAGGATTACTTTCCAGACATCCAGGTATTTTAGGTATTTGGTACTTCACATTGTTCACTGTTTCCGTTAATACGCCTTACCAATTATTCAATTTAGTAATTGTTTCGTTTCCTCCTTCTAGCGCTTCAATCATATTCTTGAGCAATACTTGAACAAAACACGCCTGCATCAACATGCCCACTCAACTAATAGTGTTTTGTTCTACTTTTGGTGATACCAGAGAAAATACGATGATCGCTTCGGTATACCATTATCATAAATGGGGTATTGTTTCTAAATCCAACCCAAGAGGTTATCGCACGCTCATGTCCGGGCTGTACAGCTGTAAAAACTTTTTCTCTATAGATGGGTTATTTTTTGTTAAAAAAGTAAATTATCTTGATGTTTATTCTGTGTCTTATGTTTTTATTATTTATTATTTCTCAATTATGTAAGATGTTCTAAATATGTTCAGAACACAATCTTCGTTCTTAACAATATCTTTATACTCGTTTATAAGTCTCTGCAGAGTATGTATACAACCAGTTTCATTTGCTTTGCCATGCTCTAGAAGCTATTCGCACCCAATCTATTCCTAAATGCATTAATTGTCCTTACATACACTACTTTCTGTGGTAATGCATTCCAAGAATTCGCCATTGTCTGACTAAAAAGATATTTCCTAATATATAATCTAGGTCTTTCTGTAGTTAATCTGTTGCTATGCCCTGTTGTTCTTGTAGGTGGTTGTAATTTGAAATAAAACTTGTCTCCAGTGACTGTCTGCAGCCAATTTTACAAGTAGTCATGGTCTGCAGATTTCTCCATTCGTCTAATAAGATGCCAACGAATTAGATGATTGTATAGGTCCTTCTAAAGCTGTCGTTCTGCGTTGTAGTCCTTCAGCATAACCGCATCGATGTTGTAGCTGTCCATAACGATTTGCTAGATTCCATCTCATCCAACTACCAACATGTGGCCACGAACGTTTGGGTGTGATCTATTCTTCCTGTGTGTGACGTCTATTATCTTCAGTCGGTGTCCTTACGTTGTTTCATTGATATCATATATCAATCATTTACTTAGTCACTATCTGGCTGTGAAGACCTGCAGTTATAAGATTTAGCCGTTACATACGTCAGATAGCCTGGTTATCCGGTTTAGTCGCGTATAAATATTGTGGCCAACTATTACGTACTACAACAATGGAATAAATGTTACAATAAATGCACAATACTCTTGCTAACACCGCAAACAAAATCAGTATATGCTCTCATTTTATAAGTGCCATTCTGTATTTGGACAAATGTTTAAACATTAAATGAAGCCAAGAGATAATGTTTCATTTTATTCATCAGATGCAATTATTTCGAACAACATTCACACTCAATATTCAGGCGGTGTGTGTATACAACGTTCTAAGTTTCCGGTAATACACAACTTTCAACCGTTGCATTGCACATTTACATACAATCTATAGGTCTCCCAGGAGTGCAGTTATGTTGATGCTGTCTATATTATATGACACTCAAAGATATTGTTAGCATTAACACATGGCATACACTGTAAATAATAACTAGCATTCAATCAAGAATTATGCAACACTATTTCACAAAATACTTCCACTTTAAAATATCACTCAAAGATATGTTTAAAACATCGTAACTTTCATTACGAGAGTATGAGTAGTGGAAGTATTAGAGCAGTTACCTCTTCCCTAGCCGCGTAACTCTCTAGTCTATTTATAAACGTACGACTTATAACATTATAGCTTTTTACGGCAGGACAAAGATGCAAAGTATTGACACGGTGCATGGATGTTATCCAATGACAAAGGTTTCTTGTTCGAGTTGAAATGGCCGAGGGACTGTAGTGAAACTCAATATCAATATTGAATGAAAAACCAGCAAAGTTGTCTTTCAATTTTGTATGAGATTACAAGTCTCTTGCGACTTAGAAGTAGAATGCTCTGTTCGGATGAAGCCCGTAAGCCATAGTTAGTAATGCATCTAGGAGAATGAAAACTTGTACTGCTTTCAGATAGTCTGGTGCCAGTCACAGGCTAGGGAGCTTTAATACAAATAACAAGAATAGTCAAAAGCGAAGAGACTAAAGGGTCCAGATATTGCAGCACAAGATATAGTACACTGAAGAGATTACGAGGGAGAAGAGTATTACAAAAGAACATATCCATTTATTCTGATAATTCATTCCATTCGCAAGATGTCATTCTCAGACATAAACCCAGTTTTGTGAAGCAGTCATACACGCGCCCATCTATAAACGCAACCTTTTTTAATTGTACATGATATATTATACACTTTACCAGGGCTTCATTGATCCTACCAATATTGAGTTATTGTTGTTGTTGTAAGCTCCAGCGATTTGTTGTATAAATGATGTAATTCTTCTTGTTTGCCGTCATTAAAGCAGTGTTTTGTGAGGAAAAACTTCAAAGTATGTGGCTGTGTTCTCTTTCAGTCACATATATCATTGAAAGTATTGAATACATGAGCTTCTCTGTGTATAGCTAAAGGAGAAGTCGTAACAAAATATAAAGATGAACAGAATTCATGGAAACAAAAATGTATATTTCGGTCATGTTGGGGGATTCTTCATTGTTTCAGACCATGATGTTTGAACGATTTTGCTTGTATATCCATATACTATTTTGGTTTATACCAGGTTTATACCATGCTCATCACGGAAAAGCCATGTTGCAACAAAGATGCTGGCGTTAATGTAGAGGGCTGGAAGGCTGACAAACCTAGACAAAACGAAAGTCATGTGCAATTATTTTTGCTGAGCCCAACGCCGTTCTTCTAAGCGAAGAACCCATAGAATACGTTGACGATTATGTCGACTGTGGCCGTCTCCTCAATATGGAGAACAAAACGAAGCCAGAGATCGCAAGATGCTGACGAGGGAGTTGGATCGTCTTCAACTCTATCAAGATAGCGACAGATGCCACAAAAAAACACCAAACTGCGTGCAGACTTATTCGACTCAACTGTCTAGTCGGCACTGTGTTACTGCAGAAAAACATAGCCACCAACGAAAGCGCTATAGAACCAATTGCAGACAAGGCACATCTCACCTGAACTGCGTCTGGTGGGACTGGCAATCAGGCAACAGCGACAGAGGTGTCTCTACAAAAGCAACACCCAACAAACGGCACAGGTCAAAGACATTCAACATCATAGAAACCATTCAATACACCGAGTGACTGGCCACATCGCAAGACGGAAAGACGAGCCCTGGAGTTTCAGAGCTGCTCCATGGTATCCTCGGGATCGGCCACTTACCAGATGGCAAGACTAGATAGAGAGGAACTGCAACATTGGCAACCCCATATCTATTAAACTGCTAATCCACTGGTCAGCTTGTGCCAAAGATCTCAATGAGTTGAAACAGAGTTTGGACCCACACAAGGCCAACCACCTTGCCGAAGAACGGGTCGATTAAGATTAAGACCAGGGCATTCTTCTGCAGCAGTTGGTCCGAATTCGATTCGCGTGCCTGCTGATCAACTTGTTTAAATAAAAGGTATGTTCGACAAATTAATCAAACGAACCTGTCAATTTGAGAAAGAAGGTGAGAAATGCAAGTTAAGTCAAGTGATCAGCCTAGACAACCAGTGCACATCGCGCTGGTTGCCCACAAAAAGATGGAAATCACAGACAGAAAGCAGAGCACACGTAGTAGAGACGATATGCCTCTACCAGGTGTTCCGCAGACGGCAATGGGGCCGACTCCATGAGGGGTGCGGTCCTTTACAGCACCGATTTACAGAGTAATGTGTAGAAGCTATGGAACCGGGAGGTCCTGACTAAGACGGGCCACATGGCCGAGGCAAGAGAGATGGCGCCGATCTGGAAATGTCATTGAGAAACATCGCTGTTGATAACTAGGTCAGGGGATCAAGACGCTGAGCACAGCATGAGCTGCAATGGTCAACCACCCATAGCTGACTGCTAGCGTCAGGGCCAGCGAACCAGAGCTGCCAAGACCCTTCTACACCTCCACTCTGTGATCCTGGATAACAGGCTGCAGCAGGGCAGACTGGCTAAGGAGAAGGGATCGAAGAAGGAATGCTATCCCGGTACTCAAAAAATGATTGCTGAAGTCGGATGTGTTGGACCGAAAGGTGCAAATATCGCAGTCAAGCTGTAATCTACGACACAACGCATTCCGTTCTCTGGACTACATTCTGCTACTTAAGCCCTTTTAGGGTTTGGTAGTGGGAGATTGAGAACGAATGAAGAAGACGATAACTAGGTCATGTCATATTTTATTTATCAGGATACTTGTTTTGAAAAAGAAGACAGGATTTAACCTGATATGTGTATAAATAATATATTGCAGAATTAACTAGTTAATTTATTTCAAAGGTACCTAAACCAGTTTACAAAACCAACAGTGAATTTATTACATTGGGCCATAAGGATTGTAATGTAATTGAAATAAATCAGAGAAAAAAAATATTAAAACAGCGAAACTGTGTTGGTTACTTCGTGAAAGCTGATTTAGGAATACATGCTGCTTTAAAGAAGGACAATCGTTCATGATTATGTATTGCTAAGCTCTAATAGAACAATATTCTGTCCGCTGTTGAAGGGGTGTCCGTCGTCAAAAGTTGGCAAATGTAAAAATAAATGACGCTTTTTTTTCATTTTTACAAGTGTTAGGCCTACAATAATCAGAAAGATTATAAACAAGATATGACAGAAAGTCTTATAACAAGTAAACATATTATAAACAAGTTGTGACAGAAAGTCCTACAACAATCAGAAAGATTATAAACAAGTTGTGACATATTCACCTTTCCATTTCGCTACATATCAAAAACAAATTATGAGAGTTGTGTTTAATATTTTCCACAATTTGAGAAACATCTTCTTAACAAAACAAGACAATCTGCTGACTGTACTAAAGAACACTATAAATTGAAAAAGATATTTTAAACTACAACAGAGCTGGGTTTCAAAATGTTTTGTTTTTCCCCTTCAAAAGTTATGAAATCCCTAAATTTGTTGCAAAACGTAGAAACATCTTTCAAATGCAAAATAATACAAAAGTGTGTAACATTTGATTGCTTAGGGCGTTGAATTAAAGTCACTCATAAATTAAGCTATATCATTGATAGTTGCGTGCAGTTTCATTAAGTAACAGAACAGTTCTACAGTAAGTATGAGAACACACATCTTATTGAGTACATCTAGGGCGCAACCGATCGCTGAATTCAAAAACCCAAACTAGACGCAACGTTGGATACAGCACAATTTCATTTCTAAATAAACAAAAGTGATTCAATATCATGTTTAGTAGTTTCAGATCTAAACCTGGACGTTTCACGAATATTCAATAGTAAGTCAACATTCATGTACACACAGCGTTCACGCTGTAGAGACGGACGCAGAGAGATGAAGAGAGTGAGAGACGTTCAGTTCAAGACACCATCTCCGCATTGAAGATGGGAGGCAAGGGATCTCCAGTGACTCTATCTCTTGCCGTAATGGTGCAATCTGACAGGCATTTCCCAGTCCATCTCCTGATGTTATCTACCCACTTATAAGATCGCCTGCCTCTTGGACTACTGTCTTCCACCCTACCCTCTAGCATGGTCTTCAGTAAGGTCTTATGTGGCCAAACTATTTTAGCTGTCTACCCCTGATTTCGGTCATTAATTCTCTTTCCACCCCGATCAGTTTCAATACCTTCACATTTGTTTCTCTTTCTATGAAATGTCACCCAATCTTCTGTATACCAACATTTCGAAAACAAGGTAGCAACAATCGCAGAGGCGAGTCTGCTGTAAGCACTTGGAAAAAATACACACCAAACAACAGAAACAAAACTAAGTAATGGACACTTCTGATTATAGCCACAGACCAACAGTTGACAGATGCACCGTTTTACAAAACAAAGGCATGATTTAGGGGATTAGACTAACCAGCTGATCTTTATTTTTTGGCAGCAATGCACACCCAGCACATGGTTGTTCGTGGTTCAAATCCGGATTGCGAATAACGTTCCTTTCTTTTCTGTTGTCATATGTGTTTGTTTCCCGAGTGTTTCAAGTATACCTCTCTTTGCTATTGTTACGGCTTCTTTTATAATTTACCAGCCTCTGAATTTCCATTTGTTTCTCAACATATGCTTATCAGGACATTTCTCGTATTTCAAGGCTGCCTATTTTGCCCACAGTCATTCTAGTTGTTATTAATACCTTTCATAAAATATACAGTTATTTGTAACACAAATTCACACTACAATTTATTACCCAAAATAACAATAGTAATATTAATGATTAATAACAATAATGTTAATGCAAAAATTCACAATTTCATGTTAAATTACTATAACACGCTTTCAATGTCACATTGTTCAATTCAGAATTTATTTGACACCATAAGTCAGTGCAAAGCAAGCTGAATTCAGTTAATTCCGGAAACTTATGAAAGCTCTCATGTCAATTTACAGACATTGATGTGCACGCCATATGTCATGTTGATTGCATGCCAATTTTGTTCTGATTGTTGTTGTTATCGTATTTGACATCCATATTGCCAAGAAGGTACGATGATTGGGGCCGGTCTTGTCTGAAGAAATGTGTATGTATGTATTCATATAATTGTTGGACAGTTTGTAGAGGATGGCATTTCCATTTCGGACCTTCGTCTGTCATGACAGATGGTTCGATTGCTATTGTCTGGAGCATTTATTTTCAGAGCCTCTTATGTAAGAACATACAGTTGTATTTACTAGGAGCTTCATATCCATGAACCAATAGCTGGATGTTTTTACAGTGTCACATTTCCGTTAAAGAGGCCGTAAGAAGTGAAAGTTGAACTACTCTATTCTGGAGTATTTCCTTAAGGAAAATTCACTGCACGGAGTTGACATGTGTACAGCGGGAATAAAACATATTATGTTGCCAGGAAACTTACCGATAAAGACAACAATAAATATATCTTCCACGCTCAAGAGACATGAACTAATGTTGTTGGCTATGACACACGATTTCGCGTTATGTTATTAACATTATCATGCACATTCTATAGATGTCTTTCTAGTATTCACGCTTGAATAGTTATTTATTGATTGTTTCTATGTATTTTATCATTAATTGAAATAAATCAGAATATTCTGTTTTATGAACTTTGTCTAATAAGGGCAAAGTGCAGAGAGTTTTCAGAACGTATGAGTCTTTAAATGGCTTTGACAAGTTTGATCAAATCCATGAATCAATTTCATTCGCAGTTTGACGTGTAGCTTTATCTACTTAATGAGAAATAGCTATATTCGACAAAGAGATGAATCTTCGTAGCTGACGTTGATATGTGATATTCTGCCGAATGTTTGAAATGGATGTACAGAAAACAACATACGAAAACCCTAGTCCATCATAGGTATGTTGTATTGGACTCCACAATTCTTGATTCAGGTATTCATCTGGTACCTGGAATGATTCTGGAATCGTGTTAGAAACAAGGAGACATCTCTGTAGCTCGCCTAGAGATCTGAATTTGTCGCTAAAATGGGTTTAATACACTGTACACAGTTTGTTTGTAGTTTCACGTGTCGTTCAGCTTAAATTAACATCGAAACATCAAAAGGAAAGTTCAAACAAATTGTTCAAATAGTCAGTGTTTCTCCATTTTTCAACTGGCGATAATTATATGTTGTGACAAATCTGGAGTGAACCTAGGTGACTCGTGGAGCTCTCACCGAAGAAGTTACAAAAAGATGCTGTTCATGGCCACAGATGGATGACCCCTGGTTAATTGTCACCAGACCTCTGACGTCATTTCCGGCAGCTGCTGGTGATGAGGGTGCTGGTGAGGGTGATGGTGAGCAAGAGACGGCGACAGTGATTGGTTGAAGTGATGGCCCATGCCTCGTGGGATACCGAACGCATCGTGCTGTCCCATGGGTAGTGGTTCTGGAGTTGAGGAAGAAGGCATCAGATCACCAGGCAGAAACTGACTATCCGGCCCAAGACCTGGAGAAGAGAATTGTAAAAGTCACTTTAGTGTCCGGGCCGTGTTGAATTGTTTAATGTACAACAAAATCAAGACATTACCACCTACATTATCTTATAGTAATTGATAACAGGAGACTAATTTATGTAAGTGTATATTATTGCAGATCGATGTGAACAGAACAATCTTTAACTTTCTTTGAATTTATTTTGCCTAAACGAGGATTCGACAGTATTCTTCGTGGATACAAATTATGGACTGTCCAACACGAATTTGTGATACTATATGGCTCGGCGGATTGGCATAGAACAGAATATTATAACTAGACTGCAGACCATCGTCTGTAAATCTATGCGTGGCATACTTCGTACAAGAAGGACATAGGCAATAATCAACAGACGTGCAGCAAGTAATAAAGGCAACGACCAGTACAGCTGTATAATGGAAAGAGTACGCCAAGATGGATAGGATATACCGTCAGTTAGACACTTACCAGTACTACCAGACCTACGTTGTATTGGAACCCACAAAGTATGAAAGCATCGAGAGCTCAAAAGAACACCCACAAAAAAAAATAATTAATAAATGGAACGAGAGCGGTGCAAAAGCGAATGGTTCAGCATAAGACTCGACGAATTGTATCATCTGCACTTTAATTTTCTTAAATGAAAACAAAAACTGATAACATTAAGTAATAGCATAAGAAGAAAAAAACATATTTAGGTAACTGGTTCGATCAATTTATTTTTTCAAAACTTAGTTAGAAATAAACATAAATATATAATGGTTTCCAGCGACTCATTTCTACAACGTATCAAAACAGAAGTTACACGTCATCCATTTCACAAAAAGAATAAAACACTTTACCAACACATTCATGAGCGGACTCTTACGTTTTATTAGTCATTTAGAAGACTGGCATAGCAAACAAAAAAACGTTAATTCGCTTATGGTTTAAAGAAAAAAAACAAAAAGAGGCGAACGCAAATACCATAACTAAATGCTATTGTTAGATTACTCAAAGATTCTCCCCTTGATTCGTTTTAAGATGCAAATATAAAACACTCTGGGTTAATTCACGTTAATATTGGCTACGGCGCCATATCTGTCTTTCGACGCCGACGCGGTTGTGAACTTTGCTGGTCTGAAAGAAAAACACTCCACAAAAAGCAACACTTTTCGCTTCTTTCAGTACCAGTTTCATCTTCACTATTGTATTACGTTCCATACTACAGCTTTGAGCTATTGCAAATAAGATTAAATTTGTTTCTGTGTAAATGTGTGTGTGTGTGTGTGTGTGTGTGTGCGTAATATATATTTATATTGTACATTGAGGAGCAAAAAATAGAACCATGTCATTCTTCCAAGTATTTACTAAAGACTGATGTGCGTTGTACTTCCAACGAGCATGTAAAAATGCATCGCTACAAAACACCACAACAATAGTACAGGAATGGTTTTGGCGCAAAGGCGCAAACTGGATTATGACCCTTTGCTTCAATTGGAAGGCTCTTCTTCTTCGTACGCTGTCAGACGTCAAAATGCAAACAAGACAGTGTTTGTTCTTGGTATGTCCGGTTCTCCAGGTACAGAAAGTAATGGCAACCTACCACTCTGCACACCTGCCAAGAAACCTATACCAGCAAAATAGGTTGATGGGGATATACATTTATATATATATATATATATACTAAGACGTCATTTATATACTGTTTGTCATATTGTACTCTGGGTGAATTCTAGAACTGTCTTGGGAGAGAGCGAAGAGAGCCACTGATACCTGTTTTTTGCTAAATGCAATACAGAAGGATTGTGCAAGAGATTGATAAACTCATCAGGTGAACCAATAATATTGTTGGTAGCTATTAAATCAATTCGGTTAGGTTGACTCAAAATAGGCAGACGTGTCGAATATTTATTGAAAACCTATGCTCTGCAGGGAGCTTAGAAGTTTTGATTATTGATTATTTGACTGAAGTCACTCGTAATTCCTTATTTCTCTCGCAACACATGGATGAGAAACATCGTCTCCACCTCATCTGATCATAAATAGCAATGATATCACAATTGACGCAGCCGCTCCCATCTTCACAGTGTAAGCGAATACAATGACAACGAATACAGTTATAATTATGTCTACTTCACGTACCATCTGAGGTACACTTTTTTTGGCCACGCTTCGAAACTTCTTAGCAAAAACAACAAAGGAATTGTCTGCATAGAAATACCTTACTTACTGGCGAAACATTTGAACTACCAACATCAGATCCACTGCTGGCATCAGACACAAACATTGCGCATACGTTCATGCCATTCACGCGCAGTGGGGATCCTGGTGCACGTGCATTCTCCCGGCATAGTTCGCACACGTGTTTGCATGTTTGAGTGACAGCAAGTGTGAGTGACGATGTCCTTAATGACGAAATACATCTCCGCTATTATTTCTCAATAAAATCGGATTTGTTGGTGCAATGAAAGCTTGCAGGAATGGTTGCTATCGAAATGCCAAGCTTTGATGTTTCTCCGCATCCCTCATGAAATTGCTGGATTTACGGCCTTTGTTATACTTTTGTTGTCGTGCTTAACATTTGTGCCTTGCAACACTTGTGCAAACAAAGATTGTTAGAATAGGGAGAATGATTGTTCCAGCTCCAGACACTTCATGACTTTCCTATTACATTTGCTTCACGTTATGTTGAGTTCCAGGCCAGTTTGTGAGTGGACCCAAGCGCAGGGAATGTTGACTTGTGTTTGTCGTTGTGTCTGCCTTGAGCAACATTTTCTAATCGTTCTCTTATGTTATTCTGGTCTTAAGCTTGCGGTACTTTTCAGCAAGAATATTTTTCTATCTTTCTTTTTTCTATTCTTTATCATTTCTTGTCAGGTTTCTTATCTGACTACTTTCATTACTGAAATTAATAACCGTCGATTTGTGACAGGGTGGTTTTCGGTTACTTGCACCTGTTTAAAACTGTTCTATAAATTGTCTTTAGCTAGTTCATTATCGGGGAACGAAAAGAACAAAGAAAAATAACACCGTAACTTGTCATGCAGGGTAGGCTACCCCATCCTGTAGAAACTATAAGACACAAGGCTGATGAGGCAAGCCATCTACAAATACAATCGTAGAAGACAAGGGACTACGTCTATATATTTGACATTGTGCATCTACCATTGAAATGTTTCACTGATTATCGATGTTTTTCTATTATCACTTGTTTTACTTCTCGATTATATTTATTTAGATATATTTTATAATTGTCTTGCTTTTTCTTATAAAACTAATGCTATCGTATATTGAAATGTATCCTTATGTCCATCAGCTCTGCCATTTGAACCATACATGATTCTGTTTGTATTAGTTTGTCTCATTTCTCATTGCCTGTAATGTTCTAAAATCCATAGTAAGGTGACTTTAATGGTGTGTATTGTTTTCATCGTGTCAATCGTCTTAACCAGATTTATAACTTTATTGATGTTTGTTTGTGGGCATGTTTCAGGTTCCTGTAGTGTTAATCTTGTATCGTCGAAGACGAGAATGTCGGAAGGTTTTGTTTTTTAAAATTGTCCTTGTTGGAATTGCTTGAACATTACTTAAATGGTGCTGTTTATTGCAGTAATTTCTGCTTAGTAGTTATTGCAGTATTATCCGCATGGCTCACATAGTGCGGTCCTTTATTACAGCTTGTTACACAGGCCTTAAAGCTGAGCCTTCTGTACCTGCGAGCATCACAGAGTTAATAAGCTGTCTATTCCAACTTTTACCGTTTTTAACCTTGTCAGCTTGTTGTTACTTCTCATTTTACTTTCCAAAAGTAGTGCTTTAATTATCTGGCTGGCTAAAAGACTCGGAACTTTTGTTTTATTTACAAAATTTGTGGGAAATGACTTGGTTTTTTTAAAGTAAAGTTGCAGCGTCTTATGAGGAGAACTTTTGTTTTTATTTTGTTTCTAGTTTTCGAACAGCTGTTAGTGGTCTTGTCTCATTCTTCTATACCGTTCTTCTTCTTCTTCTTCTTCTTCTTCTTCTTCTTCGTTCGTTCTCAATCTCTCGCTATCAAACCCTGAAAGGGCTTAAGCAGCAGAATGTAGTCAAGAGAACGGAATGCGTTGTGTCATAGTTTACAGCTTGACTACTATATTTGCACCTTTCGGTCCAACACATCCGACTTCAGCAAGCATTTTTTGAGTACTGGGTTAGCATTCCCTCTTCGATCCCTTCTCCTTAGCCAGTCTGCCCTGCTGCAGCCTGTTATCCAGGATCACCGCGTGGAGGTGTAGTAGGGTCTTGGCAGCTATGGTTCGCTGGCCCTGATGTTAGCAGTCAGCTATGGGTCGCTGACCACTGCAGCTTATGCGTGCGCTGCTCGGCATCTTGATCCCTTCTAAACCGTTCAATAGCATTAAATACTGCACGTTTAAATAGGTCCACATGTTTTATTTGTGCACCAAATTTGCAAGCAGCTGATGATGTAGTTCTTCTGCTCCCCCCCCCCCCCCACATCACATTATAGGCTCCCGACGCCCAGGTTGTGAACACTGTAATTGAGCCAGAATATTTGTTTAGAAAGTGTGCATTTAGAAAGCGTATCCATGCGCCTGCAGTGGTGTTGTAGGCAAAAAAAGTCAAACACTAATGCAGGAAAGCATTATCATTTCCTGACCTACAACATCGTTTTGTATAAGTGCCAGGCTTGGCTTGAAATAATTTCAAGTGACTATTCGCCAGAGCTTTGTTGGCATCGCACAGTGCGGGATTTCTACTGGAAGATTCATCGCCAAAACGATGGAAAAAACTAGTTTCAGGATACATACAGCTGGTTTTACTGAATCAATTCGGACAGATCTGAAAACAGCCGGGGACAATGGAGGTGTTTTCTCTTTCTTCGAGAAAACAGGAGAATTTTAACGGCAGAGCTAAAATGTGATGAAGGGCACGCAAAAACGAAGTTATTGAATGTGCAGGACTAGCAAGAATAATTAGATGGATACGAAATGAACAAACAAGGGAAAAGAGGTAAGCTGATAGTGATAAAATAAAACAATGGCAAGGGAAATGCTGATTAAAATAGAATAAGAGGGAAAAAACTGACGAATTTCATTGAAACAATAAATAAATGTTGACAAATTATTTTTTTTTAAATTTACAAATCTAGCAAATTGACTTTTTTTTTTTAAGTGCGGAAGCTACAAAGTAAAATTTGAAATTTAAAAACGGACAATTTTTGTTTAAAAAAAATAATTTACGAATGTACATTCAATAAATGTATCAGCTCACAAATTAAATGATGAAAAGCTGACAAATAACATTGAAGATATTTAAAAGCTGGCAAACTTTATTTAACGAAGTGACATGTGTTTACAGTGTATCGAAAACAGATTCAAGAAGACACACTATATTTATAAAACGATTAAAAACCGTAAATAGGTTTTGGAAATAAATTCAAAATGCCTGCACAATACATTAAGAAAAAAAAATAGCACATACATTAACTTAACGTCTTTGTACTGGTTTAGAAGACCCTGCGGAGTCTGTATACAACCAGTTACATTTACATCACCTTGCTCTAAAAGATATGCGCATCCTTCTTCTTCTTCTTCTGCGTACACAGTCAGACAGTAACCATTATTTTTTCGAAAAAAGCGGCGGTCATCCTGAGACTCTCGCCACTACCATAGAGCTTGTCTTGCAGTTCCACTGGCAATGGCCACATCTGCTCTCTCTGATCCCCGTATGTCGGGCAGTTCTGCAGCAGATGTTCAGTGGTCATTTTACCAGTACCGCACGGGCATTCGTCGGTACACCCTATCTTCAATTTGTTGAATAGGTGGTACCTCAGTCTATTGTGGCCAGTGCGAAGTCTGAAGACAACGACCTGCTCTCTTCGGTTCAACTGGTAATAGGCATCGTTTTTGGTGTAACCAGTATGTTCGGTTTCCCATTTGGTAATGTACCTAGCTTTGATAAGCCGTTTTGACTCTTCGTACGTCATACTAGTATCTGTTTGTGGTAGCCTTGCACCTTCTTTTGCCAGTCTGTCTGCCTCCTCGTTGCCTTGGATGTTGCAGTGTGACGGAACCCACTGTACCACTACCCTTTTTGGTGCGGACAGCTGGCACAGTTTGCAGAGTGCTGCTCTTAAGTCATTAAGCTCAGTGTTTTTCTGGCTTTTTAGCGCTGTGACTACGGCGAGAGCATCTGTCAGCAAGACTATGTGGCTCTCATTTTCACTGTGTGTTGCCATTTCTTCCACTGCCGCCCTCAGTGCCTCTGCCTCCGCTCTGAAATTGCTTGTGTACTTACCAGTAGCGAATGACAGTGTTATTTTTCTGCCATTTGGTAGGTTCAGGAATGCTCCTGCCCCTCCGTTCTGTGTAGTGTTTGTTACAGAACCGTCGGTGTATGCATGGGTCCAGTCCATGCTTGGGTAGCTTTTCGTTATGAAGCTTAGGGTAGTGTCTCTCCTTTCTTTTTCGGTCTGGCAGTTTTTGTTTGCAATACCTGGTATATTTTCTACCACCTCTGGAAATATATCCTGCCTCCAAGTAGGTTTTCGTACAGTAGTGATGGGTTTTGGTGTTGTTAGTGCGTTTATGGGATCTTCGTGCATCTTTGCTTTGGCTATTTCTGCAAAGTTTCTCCGCTTTAGTTTCCCAGTTCCCAAATTGTTTAGCCTCTGGTACATTGGATGGTCCGTCAGTCTTCGGAGTTTTTCTGACTGCAGCTGGGCTCTGCAGTCTCTTCTGTCGGTCATGGATTGCAGTTTTGTAGTCTTTTCAAGTTCTACAATTGGCGTTGACTTCATGCCACCTGTTATAATTCTCATGGCTTGGTTTTGAAGTTTGTTAACTTTATCGAAGTTCGCCTTCGCTGCTGTTGTCCATGCCGCGATGCCATACTCGAGAACTGGTCTCACTCTTCCAGTGTACAGTTTCTTTAGTATGCCTTCGTCTGCTCCCCAGCTTGTGCCAGCAAGTTTCCTCTTGATCGCCATTCTTTCTCTGGCTTTCATTCGGTTTCTCTCAATCTGACTTTTCCATGTCATGCGCCGATCAAATGTGACTCCCAGATACGTTGGGTTGTCGTTTGGCTGCAGGATTTTGCCATTTAGGCTTAATTTAGTACTTTGGGGTTTTAATGAGAGCGAGAATATTGTGCACGTGGTTTTCTCCTCGTTTATTTTGACCAGCCATGAGTTCGCCCACTCTTCCAGCGATGTTAGGGCCGTTTGCATCCGATTTCTTGCTATGGTGAGATTCTTTTCAGAGGTCCACATAGCCAGATCGTCTGCAAACATTGAGCTATGGACTCTTCTTGGTATATTCTCTGTAATATCGTTTATATATACCAGGAAGAGTGTGGGTGACAGTACTCCCCCTTGGGGTACTCCCTGCTCGAGTGTCACCTTTTTGCTCATCTGCCCTTGTACTTGGACTCTGGCTGTTCTTTGTTTGAGGTAGTGGTTGATCCACTTGTACATCTTCCCACAAACATCACTTCTTCTTAGCTTGACTCTAAGTCCATCCTTCCAGACTTTGTCAAATGCCTTTTCCAGATCCACCCAAACAGCTACTGTGTGTTTCTGTGCCTGGTAGGCATCTTCTATCTCCTGGGCTATGAGGATGACCTGGTCCTCAGTGGATCTGTGCTGTCTAAAGCCGGCTTGCTGTGGAATTAGTATTCGTTTTTCTTCCAGATGCCACATCAGTCTGGTGTTTATCATCCGTTCCATCAGCTTGCCGACACAGCTCAGTAGGCTTATGGGCCTGTATCCATTCGGATCTGTTTTGTCCTTTCCTGTTTTTGGTACTGGTACCAGTATTGCATCTTTCCATGCCTGGGGTACAATACCCCTTTTCCAGCTTTGGTTCAGGACTGATAGTAGTGTTTTCTTCGCTGTTTGGCCCAGCCCCATCAGCATTTCGTTTGTTATCCCGTCTTTTCCGGGAGATTTCCTTTTCTTTAGTGTTCTCATAGCCTCTTCCATTTCGCGCATTGTTAGTTTGGCCATCATGTGCTCTTCAGGAGCCGTATTTATGTTTTCGTGCCCCTTTAGCTCTTCGCTAATGTCTGTATGCTTATCTGCAGGGACCTCGATGTGGTTTGCTCTGGCATAGTGATCGACAAAGGCGTTTGCGGCTTTCTTACCTGTGATCAAGTTCTCGCCTTGCTTGATAGTAATTTGTTTTTTTGACGGGGTTTCGTCGTTCATGGCTCTGACTAGCTTCCATAGCTTGTTCCCTTCTTTGTCCAGGATATGCGCATCCAATCTATTCTTAAATGCATTAACTGTCCCTGCCTCCACTACCTCCCCTGGCAATACATTCCAAGCAGACACCACTCTCTGACTAAAAAAATATGTCCTAATATCTAATCTGGACCTCTCTTTAGTCAGCTTGTAGCTATGCCCTCGTGTTATTGTGGGTGGCTGTATTTTAAAAAAACTTGTTATAGTGTAATTTATCCATTCCTCTGATCATCTTATAAGCCTGTATTAAGTCACCACGATTTCTTCTCTCTTCGAGACACTGTAGGCCAGTTTTTCTGAGCGGTTCCTCCAAACTGTAATTCTGGAATCCCACTATCATCTTTGTCGCTCTTTTTTGTATTCTTTCCAGCATGTTTATATCCCCTCTATGATAAGGACTCCACACCTGTACATAGTACTCCAATCTAGGTCTAACTAAAGCTTTATACAGTTTGACGATCACGTCCTTGCTCCTATGTTTAATATTTTTTTTTATCATACCTAACATTGCATTTGCCTTTTTCACTGCTACCTTAACTTGCTCACTCACCTTTCCTGTATTAAACTGCTACAAGCTACAGGCTGCTAAACTATATTGTAATGAATGTTACAAACTGGCACACTATTTTAAAAATAAGATATTATTATAGCTTACATACAACAACATTTTTTTTAAACGAAGAGTTTCTCGCCAAAAGCACGCTAAAACAAAATATGGATATACAACATTGATCGAATGTGTACACCATAAGTCCATTTTTTTATATTGTTTAAAAATATCAAACGACAATATGAACATTTGCTAAGAGTTGGCAGATTACATGAAATATAAAATGCTAATAACTGACAAAGGTGAAATGAATATATAGTGGCATCTAGGAAATTACATTGAAAAAACGAATAATTCTAAAATTATGTGAATGACAGCAGCATTGTTACAAATACAGAAAGATGTGATAAACAGGCAGACTAGCAATTGAGGTAGGTACACTTCTTAGTTCAAGTAACATTTATTCTTTCAAGCACTGAAACACGCACACATATATCAGGATAGAGATAATATTTTAAGTATGCAATTAAGGGACCTTTATGTGAGATAATTAGAGGAAATCAAAAAAGTGGAGGGTTAAAATAAGAGAAGTGACAACGATGGTTAAAAAACGTATTTGTTTAAGTCGTCCGAACTCTTGGAAAATGTATTGTTGGCGATGATCTGGTTACGAGTACAGAACTACCAGTGTCCTCGCAGATCAAATAATGTTATTGAATCGTCTCAAGAAACGTTGCGGGAACACGTATTGAAAACATCCAAAGTCCCACACGCGCGCGCGAACAGCTGAAACGCTACGAACAACAATTTCACTGCCCTAGTCCCACAACCGCTAGAGTGACTGCTAGCACACGTGTCTGGTCAAGACAGGTGTTACCAATGAGCCGACACAGAGCGCCATCTCTCTCGGACATCACCGTGTATCCAACGCTAAAACAATGTTAGTTGAGGGGTACTGCGTTTGGACTTCATCTTACGCGTTTGAATGTTTAACTCCAAATATGTACATGAAGAAGTGGTCTGTCCTACGTTATTGGCATATCCGGAGTCGCTGTAGTCAGGAGGTTAAGGCACTCGCCTCTCACAGTGATGAACGGAAACGGTGAGAGATCGAATCCCGCAAGTTTCAAGCTATCCCTGGTCTCATGGGAGGTAAGACCAGAGTACCTACACCCCGTATAGCTCCAGACGTCTCGACCAATAGTCTTGCCACTGATCCAAGGTAACTCGGGATAAGAGTGAAATTAAAATGACTGGTGCATATTCTTCCTCACTTTAATTGAAATACAGTGCACATGACATTATTTAGACAAAACCGTCTGATGTTATAGTCATACAGTGCACATGACATTATTAAGACAAAACCGTCTCATGTTGTGGCCATACAGTGCACATGACATTATTAAGACAAAACCGTCTCATGTTGTGGCCATACAGTGCACATGACATTATTAAGACAAAACCGTCTCATGTTGTGGCCATACAGTGCACATGCCATTATTAAGCCAAAACCGTCTCATGTTGTGGCCATACAGTGCACATGCCATTATTAAGACAAAACCGTCTCATGTTGTGGCCATACAGTGCACATGCCATTATTAAGACAAAACCGTCTCATGTTGTGGCCATACAGTGCACATGCCATTATTAAGACAAAACCGTCTCATTGTGTGGCCATACAGTGCACATGCCATTATTAAGACAAAACCGTCTCATGTTGTGGCCATACAGTGCACATGCCATTATTAAGACAAAACCGTCTCATGTTGTGGCCATACAGTGCACATGCCATTATTAAGACAAAACCGTCTCATTGTGTGGCCATACAGTGCACATGACATTATTAAGCCAAAACCGTCTGATGTTATAGTCATACAGTGCACATGACATTATTAAGCCAAAACCGTCTCATGTTGTGGCCATACAGTGCACATGCCATTATTAAGACAAACCCGTCTCATGTTGTGGCCATCATCACTTGCGACGGGCAATAACTAAATTGGCATCTCGAGACAGATGATGATCATATGAGTTTTCTTTGCTGCTAATTAAGATGTGCGCTCTGAAAAAGGTGTTATGTGGCGGGTTGCTGTAACTTTATTCACATACCGAGCGTGCTGATGGACGTGGACTGGGGTACTCCATGCTGTTGTGCTTTGTTTGGCTCAATCTGCGTGTCGATCACTACTGCGGAGATCACGTCAATCCCCCACCTTGTTAGCCAGGCTGCCATTAAAAGAGTCCGTTTCCAGGGACACCTGTTCGGGACCGTTTGCTGTCAATATCCAAAGGCCATTCCATCAGTAGCACACTCACAAACATAAGTAGTTCAGATACTGAATTTCTTGAACAGATGATGTTTCAATCTGTTGAGAGTCCCTATAACTCCTGCCCAACCAATAACAACATAGTTCCCTGGCTTTTGTTCGCGGTTCAGCTATCTACATCAAAGTCAGTCTCTGGAAATTCTGTTTTTCTTCATTTCTCGACCTTGTGCCCATTTGTCTACACATTTTCAACAACATCACGCACTCTCTCTCCATTTCTCTCGCTCTCTCTCTCTCCGTCTCTGTCTATATGTTTCTCTGATCTATGCCCATACTTCCGTTGTTCTCTCGCTAAAAACACCCGATTCCAGCAGGTAAACAGAAAAAATGCATGTCCCACATTTTTCCTGTGTTTATAATTCATGTACGAAATTATTCCAGTGGAATATCACGGCAGTCCAGATGTGTGGACGATGAACAATTTTGACTTGATCTTCCCAGAGCGCATAATTTGACAAGGAAAATGCCGTGAGGTTTGAAGATGAAACAAAAGACATAAATAAACAAGAGGATGAATTTGTGGAGTTGGCGATCGAATTTTCGCCTCAGGAATTTCAGAGCCACGAAGACCGCAGAGCCATCAGGAGACATGGAATCTCCGCGGCGGTTGAGTTTACCTCGGTTCAAGATATCACATTTCGTTCCTATGCGCTCCGTCCTCGATCCGGTTGGCCGGCTCACAAAATGAGTTTGACAGCTGCCTGGCCGGGGGACGGTCAGGCCAGAAGGAAGCTGGCACTGATTTCGCTGCCACACCGGAAACACAAAGCCGAATCTTACAGTGCTGGTCATCGATTTTGAGGCTGCTGCGGTCCGACATGGTTAGTTCTTTCAGGAGATGACGAAACGCGAGACAAGCAAAATATGACAAAGCCCATGGTATAATTCTTGTGTAAAGTGATCGGCAACCAAAATCCAGTGTCAAAACTAACTTTCACATCACTAGACCATCGGTAATCATAAAAGTAATTATACTCATGTGACCAGCACGATTTTCATAAATTATTTCTTTTATATATAATAACTCGCGTATTTTGTTTATAATGCTCTGAAGTAACTGAAAAGACTCAGTATATGCTTAAGATTGTCGATTCGTCGATCGAAGTATAGCAAAACAATAAGAATCAATATTTGTTTCTGTTCATTCATTTAGAAGTGACCTAGAGAAACAGGTTGAGGCAGCGAAAACAATTTTAGGAAAATATGTCAGATGAAAACAAAGAGCACGTTCAGAACAGTTTTAAAATATTGGAAAAGGGAATGGAACCTCAGACTTTAGAATACAATACTACAAGGACAAATCGGTTTTCTAAACAACTAATTTTTTCACGAATTGTAGCATTACACAAAGATCACAAAACGAATTGTTTTATTTGACTGAGTCTGACGAGCTGTCTGCTCTTTTGCAATAAATGCAAAGCTGAAGAATTTGCTGGTGTTTGCAAAACTACCAACCTTTTTAGAGTAACATTAATATTTTTGCAACCATTGCTGCAACTAGTGTACTTTACATACTGAGTCCCTGCTCAGAAGTCCCGATGACAGAAGAAAATAAGTGGCAGACCCAGGCACACATAGAAATGAGAGCGTGTGGCAAACTTGATGAGAAGTGGTCGCGGATTAATGTCATTGGAATAAGGAACGTATACACATTAGAAACATGCACAGAAACGGGATCAACTACGCCGAGGCGTCAGCGAAAGTCCTGTTGAAAAGACATGCACGCTTGTAACAAAGGTGTCGCCAAATGTACATCCGGGTGTGCATATATACTTTCCTACAAGTGCACCGTATTTCACGCCACAAGTGCTCTAGTCTGTACACAAACAGAGCACCAGCTATGTGTACACGATGCAGCGAGGGAGCTCTTTCCGCATTTGCATGCGCGTGTTTGCTCGCTACTTAGCGGGGCCCACAAACGAATTGTGGCGCTTATTTGACACAATGGTCGCTCGTACGTCCCACCGGAAGTTCATTTATTTGTCTTTCTTTTATATACATACTCTGAGGGCTTAATTTTTCATTTGCCTGGTAGGTTTGTACACTTACACTCACTTCTTAACTGTTCTTTGAAATGTTACTTTCATCGCTGGGATAGTGACCTCGGCTTAATATAACAGACAATCTAAGCCTCACTATAAATGACATGTCTCAAATAAAAACTTGAAATTATGCAAGACAATGTATTTTAATGAGTTCATACTTTCGTTTCCCGTGTGTTTCAGTTCGTTGTTTTGTTCTTTTTATCCTATGTCTTCTTCAGCAATGGGAAAAGCCAGTGTTATCGTGCTATGATGTCAACAGTGTCACTGACATCTTATTAGACCAACCCTAGAGTTTTGCTAGACCAACTCCAGAGTCACTAGTATCTTGCTAGACCAATCCCAGAATCACTGGGGACTTGCTAGACCAACCCCAGAGTCACTATGATCTTGCTAGATCAGCCTCAAAGTCACTGGGGACTTGCTAGACCAACCCCAGAGTCACTATGATCTTGCTAGACCAACCCCAGAGTCACTGAGGACTTGGTAGACCAACCCCAGAGTCAATATGATATTGCTAGACCAGCCCTAGTCACATATATCTTGTTAGACCAACTATAGAGTCACTATGATCTTGCTAGACCAACTCTAGAGGCACTAGACTCTTGCTAGACCAACCCTAGAGTCACTAGTATCTTGTTACACTAACTAAAGAGTCACTAGGATCTGGCTAGACCAACTCTAGAGGCACTAGGATCTCGCTAGACCAACCCTAGAGTCACAGGTATCTTGTTAGACCAACTCTAGTCACCAGGATCTTGCTAGAGCAACCTTAGAGTCACTGGCAGCTTGCTAGACCAGCTCCAGAGTCACTGACAGCTTGCTAGACCAACTACAGAGTCGCTGGTATCCTGCTAGACCAACCCTAGAGTCCCTGACAGCTTGCTAGACCAACCCTAGAGTCACTAGCATCTTCTTGAGCCAGTCTATCTTTTTAGAGAGAGTAGTCGATGACCTATCGCGTGACCCAGATTGACCTTCTTGGTTACATTTGCGTTTTGGGCCTAAAGGTCAGGCTCCTATTGTAGCAGTCTCTGGCTTTGCTGTTTCAGTTCTTCACTCAGGCGGTTGGAAGATTTGCTATTTCGTTTACTAACTACTTTTTTTTTTTTTTTTTTTGCTTAGATGTTTGCCCCACTAGTTTCGACGATTGAGCTATTGTTTTCTTATTCTTGGCGATCGTCCTAGAAAGGCCGTTGTGTCAAAATGTACAGCTATGCTGCTGCATATCTATCTATGTACGTCTTTCAGCTCGACACATTCGGTTTAATTGAGGTATTTCCGTGAATGATTTGCCTATCTACTTCGATCCCTAATTTATTAGCTAGACTGTATTGTCATAGTCTGTATCCAGGGCCGATATTTGGAGGCCGGATTGGCGCTTGGTCAAAAATGGGAATATCACCCTAATATATATATATATATATATATATATATATATATATATATATATATACATATAAATACAAGCCTCCAAACATACAAGCAGAACTGGTCTTGGCACCAGACAGAAGAAAGAAAGGAATGAATAGACAATGTCAAAAGAAAAACTTATTGTTATGTTATTCGAGATAACAGTGAAGAACTTGACAACGACGTTTAAAGAAGGACGTGAGTTAACGCAACAATATACGCCTGACCTGGTCTCAGACGTGAGTTAACGCAACAATATACACCTGACCTGGGCTCAGACGTGAGTTAACGCAACAATATACACCTGACCTGGGCTCAGACGTGAGTTAACGCAACAATATACACCTGACCTGGGCTCAGACGTGAGTTAACGCAACAATATACACCTGACCTGGGCTCAGACGTGAGTTAACGCAACAATATACACCTGACCTGGGCTCGGAGGATCTTTCGTTAACTCACGTCCTTCTTTATACATCGTTGTCCAGTTCTTCACTGCTGTCTTCAATTCACTTTTGTCCACATACACTGCAATCTGCGATGAATGTCATCTGGTCGACGTCCTTCAGCTGTTAGAAACCGAATCACCGCTCGCTGATGGACTCCGGACGGATAATGTATTACACCGCCATATTTTCAAAGGTCTGCTGAGGAGACTATGAGTCGGAGGAGAATGAAATTTTGCAAACTTGACGCTTGGTATGTTATATTTACACCAGCAGTTACGTCATCGTGCGCCTCGTATGTGTGTTCACTTGTTAGTTTGATCCGGTTTCATTTGAACACCTCGTGTGTGTGTGTGTGTGTATATATATATATATATATAATCTACATTATCTATCGGCGGTTCGTCTGACGCTTTTATCGACATCCTACAATGTATCCGTTTTTTTTTGTGAGGGGCATAAAGTCACTTCGCTCCTTTCGTGGAGCCGACGAATTCGAGAAGGAATTATGTTTGTTAGTCCTCTTTACGTGGAAACATATCTGATTAAAAATAAATGTGTTAGACGATTGTTTTCTTTGGTTGCTCCAAATGCGAATCTCATTGATTATAGAATGCAAGGTTATCATCAAGACATCTCACATCAACGGCACGGGCCTGACCTCATCTTTTAGCACTGGTATCTTCGTACCTAACCCTTTGTGAAGACATTATTCATTCCAGGCGTGCGTGTTACATATGATGAATACCCAATGTCATATAATAGGGAAATATTACACGTTTCAGGGCAAGTCTGGCTTCACAGGTTCCCGTCTCACTGAAAACAGCCAGAGAAGGTTCCAGAGCACGTATTTCTTTCGTGTCACTACTACTTCTGATATTACTTCAACAACTACCACTGCTAATATCACTGTTGTTTTTACTACTGTTAATACTACTACTATCATTACTACAACGAATACTTCTATTACTTACACTACTGCTGCTTCTACTTCTAATATTAATCCTACAACAACAGCTTCAACTACAACAACTACACTACTATTATCCCTACTAACTTTAATAGTACTACCACCACTACTACTACTGCTGGTAATAATACTACTATTTCTACTACAATTACTACTACTACTTTAAATACTATTACCACTTTAAAGAGTATTTCGACTTTTAATATCGCTACTACTATCTACTATGATTACTTCTGCTACTGATACTACTATTACGGCTAACACTATTTCTAATACTGCTACTACTAATAATAATATTACTTCTGCAGCCACTACAGCATTTGCTATTGCGTTTATTGACATTGTTAGGGTCCACTGGAAGGATTTACATTGCTAAGAATTAAAGGCCTCTTACTCTTGCAGTCGCCGGACACTGTATAGGTTAGGCTGTTACTTTTTCTCTGGAAGTAAGAAAAACATTTGCTCTACCAAGATTTCGAACGCAGCTCCTCGTGGTCAGAAAAACAGCACGTAAACCACAAAGCCAGCTGATTATTTGTATAACGCTTATCCGAGAATGCAGAATGTGTTCGACAGTACCACATGAAGGCAAGGATAGCACAACGGCTTGGATTACTCAGACCTGCCTTCATCAGCACACTGTGACGTTAGAAAAGCTACTGCAAGCACTTAATGTCCGTTGATGGCGCACACAATAGTAAAGACACTCACTCAGGGCATTAAACAACAACAATAACATATGTGTCTATCTATCTGTCCATTCATTTAGGTCTTCAAGTTTCTGGCCTCATAATCAAGGAACCTTAACAGCGTCATTATCGTGTCACAGATCCCAATTTACGACACAACCCATTGAGACCAGAACCTCAGGAGACGCGCCACTACAATAGCTTCACCGAAGGCAGTGAGCTGAGAAACATCCAACTGGGCTAGCTCATGATAATCGAAGGCAGAAAATACATATTTTATCTCAACCAAGTGCGACAGACACTGTCACTTTGGAATGAATCTTTTAAATCATCAAAAACTCGGCTGTCTTTGCCAGATGCTGTATTGTCTTGGAAGGCGAAACAAATGGGTTTACGACGATCCATGGATGTTACGGATCGTTTTCGGAATCTCCCTCTGCATGTTCCGATCATGTAGTAACGAGATTTTATGTGATATGGTCTCTCACATTGATCATCATATCCAAGTAGCGTGCTGACTGATGAGGTCGTTCATGTCTCTCAGCAACTGTCGGTTTTTATTTTTCTGACTTCAAACTCGTATACCGCGAGAGGTCCCAGGAATCTTTGACAGGCACGAGCGAGTGTTGAAGCCACTGATGATGGTGCCAGCGATGGAGAGAATGCCAAGAACTGCTGGATGATGTCAGCAACAACTGCATCCCCACCGGGGTCATTGAGTCGGGGTATACCTGAGTAGGAATGTCTAACTCTCCTTCCCGCAGAGAATGTACTCTGAGGTAACCTCATTACATCAACTGTTGGAAATTATACCCTCATTATATGGAACATTGTTGTACACAAAGATAGGCGCTTGGCAGAATGGTTTTTATTCCTTTCTGATGACAAGAAGGGTAGAGGATCGAATCCCGGGTAAGACATTGATTGTTTTTTGTTGTTGAGGTAACATAAACAAACTTAACCAGGAAATGGCGGGGCGACAGCAGTGGCGAAGCAGCATGCAGTCATGTACCTTTACAACAGACCACTCGACTACCACAGCAACGAAATGAATTGTACGTCGACAGAGCTGACGAATAATATACAGATTATTGTAAGACGATGAAATACTATGACGCAGACATCATGCAGGTCTGTTGCAACGTTGTCGCCTACTCTTATTGAAGCAAGAGAGACTTGATTATGAATAATTCATTGTTTTCGTTGATTTTGTCAATAATATTAAGAGTTTTAAGTTTCTGGTCATCAGTAAGTCGCTCAGTCTAAACATTCTTATCCAACCATTTACATTTTCCCATGGATTGATTTTTAGACTCGCACATGCGACACTAGTTCTTTTTATTTGTTTTCTATAGACTCGTACACAAGATTATATTTCTCTCTTGACCTGTTTTCTTTAGACTCGTACACAAGATTATATTTCTCTCTTGACTTGTTTTCTTTAGATTAGTACACACGATTATATTTCTCTTGACCTGTTTTCTTTAGACTCGTACACAAGATTATATTTCTCTCTTGACTTGTTTTCTTGAGACTAGTACATACGATTATATTTCTTTCTTGACCTGTTTTTTTTAGACTCGTATATAAGATTAATTTTCTCTCGTGACCTATTTCTTTAGACTCGTATATAATATATTAGTTCATTTGTCCTCTTTTCTTGAGATTCGCAAATTAGATTATAATTATAATTGACTGGTTTGATTTTAAGACGTTTACATACGATTCAGTCATTTTGAAATGTTTTCTTAAGAGCCGCACACACATACACAAATATATAGATATACAAATACACACACACACACACACACATACATATAAATATATATGGCAGACTATGTGTATATATATATATTTATATATATATATTTTTTTTTTACAAATATATATACACACACAGTCTGCAGTCGCAATGGGTAATCTATGGACTATGTTGGATATTCCAACAGACTGTATCAAGCTGCTGAAGAAAGTCAGATAGCCATGTCGGTGAAATTTTCGTTTGTGATACCCCATAGCGTGGAGGGAAATTCAAAATCCCAAGCGGATACCACCCTGATCATCATGTGATTCGAGGAAACCAATGGGAGTGTTAGCACGCACAAACTCTCGCACCCAGCTATTGCCACATGCAAATGAGCAAAAGGCTGAGCTGTGACAGGGGACCGGAAGCAGGCACGCACAGAGTGACAAGTGACTTGACGATTTTCTTCAAATTGAGAAGAATTGAGAGGCACAAACAGGTCGTGGCAACTGGGTTGTATAAACAACAGCACATGTTTCGATGTTTTAACATGTGAAGAAACACACGCCATTGATTTGACTTTTGAACTTACACATTTTCTGAAAAGACATTTGCTAAATGAAGTTTGCAAGTCGTCACGGAAAAATTTAAATATCTGCTTACTTACTAAACATACCCAGAGTAACCTGCTTTTAGGTCGCCAGAGACTCACACCTCGCCGCGGGCAATAAGAACGGACCCCATGTCACTTATACAGTCGCCTTCCCATAAAACAACGTAATAACGTTATACCGTAATATAATTTTTTTTTAGATTTTTAGTGTATTTCACTATGACTTGAACCATCCAACACGTTAATGGAAACAATAGGGAAGAAATTACCAGGACACTTTAAGGGGTTTAACAGGACATGCTGATGAAACTGCAAGATAATGTGTATGCCAAGCAGAAAATGCAGATTCATGTACCTGACACCATTTTTCGCACATTGTGCTAAAAAAATTGCAATTTGTTGTAAGTTATTATTTTTCACAAGTTGATAAAAATAATTAGCAAAGAAAGAATATATTCTATTTTAAAATGGGAATGCAACTTGAATGTCCCTCTGTACATTTTCGAGGATCTACATTCTGGTCATGATTCTCTTATGTGTGGGAAGTCTAACGTCTGGGTAAAGTGGGGCGTATTGACAAATACCTCCATCTCACATCTACTACGTGAACCTGGAAACAAAATGTGTTACAACAGCCTGACCAGCGAGGTGAGGGTTGACATTTAATCTTCACAGTGTTGAACCTTATGAGAGGCACTATAGTGAGCACATCAGAGGTCCATCTACGTCAGTACGCTTGGGAATGAAGAAGAGCCATTGGAAGCCACAAAATGTTTGCAAAAAGCGAAGAATTTTAGAAACGGTAGCCTTTAAAACAACACACGAGTGACATGCATACTTTTAGTTCAAACTACTCCAACGATGTACAGATACTAATCATTACTACAGAAAAAATAAACTACACAACAAGCAAATGTCAGCAGGTTGAAACCCTTACAGCTGCAAAGTCAGTTCTACAAGCCCTCAGAACTGTCAAAGCATATAAAAAGTTTTACACGAACAAAAAGCAAAAAAAAGGATAGTGGTACAGTAGATACATTCACACTGTGGCATACAATAAAATGAGAGGGCAGACATTTTAGAAAAAGAAGCAGCAGCACTATGACAACAAGAGCAAACAATCTCTTGTAATGGAAATAAAACCTTTATCCAAACCAGAAACAATTATCACTGCCTTGATCAAGCGGAGCAGGTGTTCGTGTCCCACATAAGAACAGGACATACAGATTCAATGATCACTTACACAGACTCAAATTAGTCGTATCACCTATTTGTATATCCGGACTAACAGCACAGACATCCGAACATAACTCACAAGACTAATATGCTCAGGAAGCTGCTGCGTAATGAGCACTGGCCCAAGAGGACGTACCTACACACAAAATTGTTTCAGGGCATTGAAGAACTCTCCACCACAGTAATCTTAATCCAGAGAACTGGTCATGATTATAAAATAATGGCAATCAAGAAGAAGAAGATTAAGGAGAATGACACACTATATTTTCGAGCCAAATTTTGGGACACATGCCTTCATGGTTGTATATTTTAAGTTTCTTATATTCCAAAACAGGAGAGCGTCCTCCGAGCAGCACAGTGGAAGAGCGTTCGTGTATTGTTGCAGAGATCAATGTTTTTAGGTGCCATACACGGCCCATACTAGTGCTCTCCAGTCACTCTGTTCAATTCATGTATGTTGTTCAAGCCCATAGTGGAACCCTCTCTGACGGTTGTTCTGCGGAGACATTTGTTCAGTCTTTCTCTTTTCCTGCTGCCAGATGGTAACCACATAAATGCTTGCAGAGGAAATCTGCTGCTGTCCATTCTAAGAACATGTCCGATGAATGACCACCGATTGTTCATGATGATGAAATATATTGTTGATTGGTGACTTCTCTAATTGTTTTGTTGGTTATGAATTCCTCTCAGCCAACGTTCAACAGTTTTCTAAGGCACATATTCTCGAATGCATTTAGTTTCATTTCCAACGTTTTTGTTATTTTCCAGCATTTACATCCATAGGTGAGTATTAGGTATGTGGAGGGAGTTACAACATGAACTTGATCTAGTCGTTCATTGATTTCGATTTCCAGATGTTCGACAATTGGGGGAAAGCACCTGGGGCTAAAGAAATGCGAGTGAAAATATCTTTAGATGTATCTTAATCTTGAGATATTTTGCTTTCCAAGTAGGTTCTCGACCCAGCTGTAAATTGGTACATGACTAAGTTTATTGTATGAGAAATTATGAGAAAAGGTGCAGCTAACACCAGCTCATAAAAAAACTGACCAAGTACAGGGAAGGGTCTAACACTTCATCCCCGACATCATTACATTTACCGCTACCTTACACAACAGAGACAACATTGTAACTGATTATTACTCTTATTACACAGCCCATCAATTTCATGACTTAGGAGGTCTCTTTTTTCCTTGTTTGCGAGGGCTTTAGGAAAGGGGCTGTCGACAGACGCTATTTTAACTCGTTTCGATTAACGGAGCTTTGGGGCAGTTCCTAGATCGATCATTTTCTAATTGAGTGGGAAGGAAAGGACAACAGGGATGCCTGGTGCCTGGTCTTAGCCGATTTAGGGCTTGCCGAAGAGGGATATGATTCGCAAATATCTTCACATCTTCTAGGAGTCATCTCCATCTTTCCATTAATTTTAGTTTCGCCATCATTTTTGTTCAAGTAAGGAGCAAGCGTTACTGGAGCCTTACAATCTGTTCTACCTGACCTCTCTAAGTCATTTATGTTCCTTAAAACAAATTTGTATCAGTGCCTAAAACATTGAAACATATTTATATTGTTTAAGACACACACGCACTCACTAATATATATACTTTAAGTATTTAACGAAGTCAGTACTTTACATTGCTATGGTATTCTTATTCTATGCTACTCCATAATACTCTACACTACACAACACTACACTGCACTACACCACACTACACTATACTAAACTATACTATACTACAGTGGGTGAAAAATATATTTAGCAGCCAGGTAAAACATGAAGGCACATGAAGGACATTGGGCTAGTAAATGGACCTAAAATGTTAAACGCCTAAACAACATTTTTAGACGCCGTGTCGGGCCTTACCATACTATACTATACTATACTGTACCATACTATACTATACTATACTATACTATACTATGCAAATTACCTACCTAGCTTAGTGCTCGGGAAGATAAAGCATTGTTAAATGGTACTAAACAACCCCTTTCAAACCTATTACTATAAAGACCAGTGCACTTGATCTGTTACGGCAGTTTCTTCCAAGTGACTACATTTACCTATGCTGTATCGTTAATAAAGTGACAATCAGTCATACTACGGCAGTTTCTACAAAGTGACAACGTTTACCTATGCTGTATTGTTAATAATGTGACAATCAGTCATACTACGGCAGTTTCTACAAAGTGACAACGCTTACCTATGCTGTATTGTTAATAATGTGACAATCAGTCATACTACGGCAGTTTCTACAAAGTGATAACGTTTACCTATGCTGTGCCGTTAATAATGTGACAATCAGTCATAATCATAGTGCTAGCTTCGCTGTAGACAAGTAAATAATTCGGTAAAATATCATATTCAAGAAATATACTTCTAAAATGAAAAACGTTAATATAATCTATTTCACATATTCCTTTTTCTGGGTTTAAATTTATGTCCTTCGCTCAGCGGATGCTAGCTAGCGAGAGGACTTTGTCTCCGATACCCAGTCCACTAGAAAACGATTTCAAGGATCCGTAATCGACAGATGATTATAAAACTTGCCCTGTCAAAGCAAAGCAGCGAGCGACTCCTGAGCCCCTTCGCAGATGGCACGCTGGCGAAAATCGATGTAGCCCAGGTCCCTGAGGGCAGAAGCTCGAGTTGCTTGGTCCTCGTTGGAAAAAGGAAAATCCCTTCCTTCTCTTCTCTGTCTCGCTAATAGAAGAACGAAGCCCGGGTCCCCAGCGCGACTACAGGACAGACCAGAGAAAATCACTTCAGGAGATGAGCGGCCCAGACAAGCTTCATCAGTTCGGAATCCAGGCAATCTTGTCTCTATTTCAGACTCGTCTCTCGTTCCACATGCGTCTTATTATCACAAACTATCTTCTCTTCCTGAAGTAGTATTTTCTTATTCTTCTTTCCCATAATTTAGGACGCCTTACTATATTATAAATAGCCTATTCTCACCACTGTCTGTCCTCACCAGTGTTGTTATCTCTTGCAAGGGCTACCGGTCCGTTTCTCAACATTATCTATTCGTTTGATCTCGGCACATTGGAACCTCAGTGTTTTTACAGCGGTAAGAAGGTATATACATATGGTCCGACATTCGACGATATATGTTAAATATAGTTACATTATACACCCGTACAAAACAACACGTTCTATTTCGTCTCTTCATTCTCGCTCTCTCTCTCTCTTTCTCTGTCTCTCTTTCTCTGTCTGTCTTTCTCTCTCTCTATCTATCTTTCTCTCTCTCTATCTGTCTTTCTCTCTCTCTCTCTCCCTATCTCTCTCTCTCTCTATCTATATATATATATACATATATGTATCTCGCTCAGATAAGCCCATCTGTCTTTTTCATTTTGGTGCTTACCGAAGATGCATAAGAGAAAAAAAGCAAGCGCTTTAGATGAGGAGCTTGAGAAATGATTTTGTTGGAAAGATTATGAGAAATACTCCTTGTGTCAAATATCTAAGTCAATATATCTAAAACTTGGCAGTTCCCCGTTTAGGATTGGTCTTCAATAAATCATCAAACGCTGACATTTATAAATCTATTAACATGTGTGTACTGGGATCATGTAAGTAGTAGTGGGGTCAGGTAAGTAGTAGTGGGATCATGTAAGTGGTAGTGGAGTCAGGTAAGTAGTAGTGGGATCATGTAAGTGGTAGTGGGGTCAGGTAACACGTAGTTGGGTCAGGTAGGTAGTAGTGGGTTCATGTAAGTAGTGGTGGGTTCACGTAACAAGTACTTTGGTCAGGTAAGTAGTGCTTAGATCAGGTAAGTAGTAGTTAGATTAGGTAAGAAGTAGTAGGATCAGGTAAGTGGGTGGGATCATGTAAGTGGTAGTGGTGTCAGGTAAGTAGTTATGGGGTCAGGTAAGTAGTAGTGAGATCAGATAAGTAGTTATGGGGTCAGGTAAGTAGTATTGGCTTCAGGTAAGTAGTAGTGGTATCAGGTAGGTTACAGTGGCGTCAGGTAAGTAGTAGTGGAGTCAGGTAAGTGGTAATGTGATCAGACAAAGAATATCGCCATCATCTCAGATATTCGCTCCATGTGAAGCATACCATCACTACTACAGTTGCCTCCTTGCAGGTATAACCTTCTTCGGTTGCGTTTTACAACATGATTAGAACGTAACGGCAGCCATATTATTTCCATTTTGGGCCCGACTGCGACAAAAGAGTTTGTATAATTCAGTTCAATCAGTCTGCGAATCTTCTAGAAGTATATCGTTATACCATGCATATCGTTACATAATGTATTTTATGTATGTTAATGTTGTTATCTCCCCATTTCCTTCATCTTCTCCATTCTACTCTTACTCTTGGTGATAAGGTCAGTGCCCCAGCCAGAAAGCACTAAATTGTGCTGCAGGACGCACATGCAAACACTCGCACGATGTCTGTTCACACAATATCTGGTTTGGAAATCTATGCAGCCAGCGATTTCTGATTAACGCTCACGGAAATGACGGCAGTTCGCTGGCTTCGAATGCGCGCATCTCCCCCTGTCCCAAATCATCCCGAAAGAGAGATAAATTGTGCGTTGTAGGAGCCAGGAGACGTGCTCGAGGTCTGATGGCCATTCCCCAGCCAAGATATGACAGACTCACCCAGTTCACGAGCTGAGAAAGGAAGTCCCTCATCCCCCCATGGCTGTCCCTGTTACGTGCAACCCCCCAAATTCGTGAGAGACGACCCATGAGGGGACATTACTCCAGAAGACTTGGACGTCTGTAGATTGGTGATGTCTGCAGAAAGTGATATCGTGTTCCCCCGGTACAACGCCTTAAAATGGGATATTCTATCTCCTACAGTTTTCCTCCGAATCCTACCAGACTTCCGTCCTTCCCCACCCTACCCACAACTGCATGAGGCCAGTCGTGTTTCAAGGGATTTTAGCGACGGAGGCCAGCTCAAACAAATGGCCACTGCCATGTTTAATAAAACCGTGCTCGTTTAGTAAATAAACTAAAATAAAGTTAAACAACTAAAACACCGTTGAGCATTGATGTACATTTACAGAAGAAAATTAATGAACGCTCGATTCTATCATATTTTTATTAAAAGGGGAAACGGTAAACTCCAAATACATATTTTCTACTGCTTCTAACCTTTATGTCTATCCCTTGATGAATTCTGGGATCGCTATTATCTTCTGAAGAGTTTCATATGTCGTTACTAAGAACAGATAAGCACTTTTATCAAAATGTGTTGCATTTTGAAAGTTTTCTTTACTGCAAGCACTTACCGTTAGAATTAGTATATATATATATATATGGTTCTCCCCACACATAAGACATATATATTTCTAGAACTGAATTTCAGGTAGTGACGTAATAAAAGTCTTTTGTTTTTACTGTCAAACACTATGTGAGAATAGACGATAAGGACTGTATTTGCTGCCGCTTATCAATGAAAGTGTTGACTATGTCAACGTTAGTTAATAAGGAGAGCAGCATCTAGTTTCTACAGCAGCATGGCATTATCCATGCTGTCAGGCGATGTAATAACAACCATGTCCCCTAACATTAACCTAAACCTATCCGTAACACTAAACCTAACCATTATTTTAATCTGCGCAAAACTGATAGTACCCATCGTTTCAACACGTATGTCTTTATATTAGTATATTCTTATTTATTGAAAATAAAATTATATCAACCAGTCCTCATCTTAACCCGAAATGGAGTGTCATGTGACGTACAATGGGAACCCATGCAACTGTTTGAGGTGAATTAAGACTCAAGTTCCATATATATATACATATGCACACTCCAAATATCATATGCGTATGAGGGGGGAGATAACCTTTCCAAGCATGCCACAAAATACGACTGAAGAGGGTTGAGCATGACACTTGCAAATTTTTGAAAGAAAAATGTTTCCAATAAAAAACGCCATTGGTAAGCAAAAGTTCTAGAAAACGCTTTCATGCAGGCTTCAAGTAAGGGATGTTGGAGAGAAGACTAGATATAAGACACGTACCTGCTGGGTGCATGGACCCGTCCATATTCAGGGGTGGAGTTCCTTGTGATGGGGGTAAGAATGTTAAGCCTGGTGGAGGCCCATCCTGGGGTTGACCCATGAAGAATTCTCCATAACCTTGGTAGCCAGGGTAGAAGTCTCCTCCGTTGTCTGTGGGAAGATATTCAGAATATGTGTTAGACGTGGACAGGAATATGCACTGTACTTTGATGTTGAGACAAATTCAGGCAATCAGGCACAACTAGACATCTATTACAATATAAACATATTAAGATATAGACTGATAGATAAATAGTGAAATACACACATATAAACTCACTCATAAAGACAGACAGACAGCTAAAAACATACAAACGTGTTGTGTTGATAATCGTCAAATATTAACGTAGTTAGGCGGCCAAATTTAGATAAACATACCCATATACATGATACAATAGACATATATACATATAATTAGACGGATATTTAGACATACGTATAGACATATCGGAATTTAGATAGATAGATAGAAAGTTATACTGACATATTTAAACAGACAGATTGACGGGGGTGGGGGTTGGGGGTGGGGTGGGATAATAACACAGACAGCCAGACAGAGACAGGCAGACAAATAGATAGACATATAGATAGACAGACAGACAGACAGACAGACAGACAGACAGACAGACAGACAGACAGACAGATAGATAGACAGATAGATAGATAGATAGATAGATAGATAGATAGATAGATAGATAGATAGATAGATAGATAGATAGATAGATAGATAGATAGATAGATAGATAGATAGATAGATAGATAGATAGATAGATAGATAGATATGTTAGTTGGCTTTAGACCAATTATGAACAAAAATGTCAAAGTAAATTAAAGACATAGGCGGTGTTCATGTAGACGATTTAGTATGAGAATCGTTAGAGAATGATCGATGCAGTACTATAGAATCAAAGGCCAGAATAAAAAAAATAAACTCCACAATGACATTATATTTCGTATTTGCGCCCAAATAATGAATAGCATTCCTGGGTTTTTACTTCCGCATAATACAGGGATTTTTTCTCTACGTGCACAAGGGCCTTTTGTTAAGCCAGCAGCTCATTTTCCTCGCGCACATATTTGGCATCTTGTTATGTAAGAGAGCCTGAGGTCTGACATAACGAAAATATGTGCACAAAGCTGGAAGAAAGGAGTTCAAAGCTGAATCACATACAGCTCCGCGTGTGCATATGTGTGTTTCCACATCTCCTGCGGTGTTGGTTGGAAACCAGACCAGCTTGTACTAGGGGCCATTGTGAAACTCTATCAGACTAGGGTCTGTCAGGGAAAGATCTGTGAAGGCGTGTCGGGTTTCGGAACTTGCTGTCACGTTCAGGACTCTGCCTGGAGTTGTCGAGCGTGTTCGAATCTCCCTTGTCGTGTTAAACTGGTTACCTCCCGTGACGCGTTAATCAACATATCTCCTTTGCCCAACTGTGTAAGACCCTTAACCAAGGTAAATGTAGTCCTATAGGAGACACTGCTGTGGGAGATGAAGTGTTTTAAACTACATTTTTCTAGCTATTCGTGAGATGGGTTGTTAGGTTCCCTTACACTGTGTTTCTCCTTCTCTATCAGCATGTCAGCTACTTAAGCATAGCTAGGTCAACTGAAACACCTGGAAAGCGAGGATCGAGCCCAGAATTTTAGCAATGAGAAACGAGTCTTGTGCCACTCTGTCACGCGCTCTTTAAGTCCATATATATCCTACGTGAAAGCTATATGCAACTTGGCCTATTTCTTTTTCACACCACAAGTACAGTTGCAACATTTTATCTCCCCTAATTTTGTTGCGGATTCTTGAGCAACGTCTTTGAGAATCAAGATGCCATTGCTCTCTTATTCTTCAACAAATGTTGTTTAGCCTCCTCACTGTTTTCATTCCCAGAGGGTTCTAATCCTGGTCAGTTCTAGCTATATTGTTAGGTGTTTATCCTAAAAGTTAATCCTATCCAACTATCCACTCTCACACCTGAAACTCCAGTTTTATCACCTACTGTTATCTCCATCTAGCCTTAACTTGTACTCAAATTCGTATCGTTTTCCCACACTCACAATTCCAACTTTTCCACCTCACTGACCCATAGATACTCTGTAATTCAACAAAACTAGAAACTATTTCTCATTTTCTTTCCAATTGTGGGTGTTTACTGGCAGGATGTTGTATGGCACTGGAGTACATGCCGCTTTTCTCTGCAGTCACAACTTACGGTACAGACTAGATTTTTATGTTATATCTCCATAAAAAACATGGCTTATCAAAAGGGTGAATGCATATACATGGGGTCAAAGCCAGAAGTTAACACTACTAAGCCAGCTGCTCCTATTTTAACGTCTATCACTTATTTAAGTTAAAGTTTTAATTTATCATCATCATTATCAATTGCGACGTTGACGACCAACTCCTTCTACAATCACAGCAGAGATAAGACACTCGGTATGTTCGTCCAACTTATTATTCCATCCAATATATTCCATCCAGATATTCTATCTAATATATTCCATCCACCATATTCCATCCAATGGCATAATCTGACGCAGGGGCGGTCTCTCTTTCAAATCATCGCAAAGATACCCAAATCTTCTTCTTTCTATATGCGTTCTATATGCCATCAATATATTCTAGTTCTGTGCTCGTTTATTTTCATGTTTTCGTGTAAAGAAAAGTTTTCTTGTAGATTTCCCCGTGTTGTTATTTGGTGTGTAGTGGCACTTAGAATGTTGCCTTTCATCCTCGTGCAGGGCAATATAAAGTGCATTACATACCCACGGCGAAGGGTGCCAAGGTACGAGCGTCGTGTTCACATGTAACATACTGGCTCGACACTCAATCAACAACGATGGGCGATCAAAGCAAGTTTTCAGGCGTCCCCTAGTCTCAAGAAAGATGAGGGTCAGAGTACCTGCATCCTGCGTTACCTCCTGTCATCTTGACTTGTGTCCTGCCAATGGTCCAAGGTAGCTCGAGACCAGAGAGTGAGGTTGATGTCCAGCGCAGTTCACTCTCACTATAATCCAAATGCAGCGCAAGTTACATTATCACGACAAAATCGTCTGATGATGTCGCCACAATCGCTTACGATGTGCAACTAACTAATGAACTGGTGGCAAGACCACGTCTCATGAAGCTTCCTTACACTGCTCTGGTAAACTGTAGACAGGATTTGTTGACCAGGCCACAACCGTTTCCTTTTTTGAAACTTTCTTGGTCTCCGTTATTTTCTCTCACTCGAGTGATTCCCTTGGACGATAACATTCAACAGCGGTATTGTCCATCTTGTCGCTGAAAGTGACATCTTCTCCCTCGTCTGATTCGCCGGAGAGCAGGTGATTCACTATCACATTCCTATATCATAATTAGTAGCTTCTCAAGGTTTCTATCAAACCCAGGCTGCTCTGGGTATGAAGCTAGTTTTGTGAAAGAAGGGATGTGTATGACGCTAGCTATTGAGTTTTTTTGTGCTTGGGGAGTAAGTGAAAGGCGACTAAACAGTGTTGTGCATGGGGCTAGCTACCGCTATGAATAAGAAATTACTAGAGACAGTATCACTTCATGGGCGGAGGTAAGTGATTTGGTGTAGGTATCCTGGGTAACAGAGTGGTTAGAGCGAACGTGGTCAAGCCTCGGTCTCCACAGGATTAGTTTATCTAGTAAATGGGTACCTGACATTCAGTTAGGCTATGTGAGGGAGCGAGAAAGGGGACATTGTCACCAGCACATTAAAAACAAATCAAGTCATATTATTACAGAGGACTCTATATAACTCATCACCCGGGAAGAGGGGCATAACATACTGATCCAGACCCCGCCTTACTTTTATGTAATTCTCCCTTAAAAGAGATTGTTACAGTCTGGCTAACGACGTAGAGATCGACGCGATCCCCGTAGTAGTAATCGTCACGTGCATGAAGCCCGGCATAGCACAACCACCTGATAGACTCCGGGGCACCATCAACAGCTCCTACTAAACGTGAGCAAAGCTACAGCAACCCGCCACCTAACGCCCTTTCAATGCCCACAAAAAAGTAAAGTTACGCATCGTGCGCATTCAACAACACCAACAACAACGAACGCGTTTGTTATGTAATCACACGCTCTCATAAGGCGGAAAGAAGCAGTGGTTATCCTGCGACTGTTATAAAGTAACAGGGAGACAACTATCTCTTCAAAACTTCAAATACCTCCGTGATTTATCTTCTCTTCAATCCTCTATCACTATCTTTATAGTCATAAAATCAGAGAGGCAGTACGGCCTCCTGTAATCAAATATGCCGCAATGTTTTTGGTCAAATACACACAAATCAAACAGTCTTATGTAACCAACACTAGCGCTTCAACCCTAGGTTGCATTGCAGGATTGCATTGTTATTGCAGCATTGCTGTGTCCCACATAGGCTTCTAGCAAACCCTGGCACGAGTTATCCAAACCTCGATCGTACATCTGCTGTGAATTATACAGCCTATCATGATAGATCTTTGTTTTCTAAACAGCGAGAACTAGAATGCATGGCATTAAAACAAAGAGAGTTTGTTAACAAATCAATCTGGTGTGTTTGGCGACATTTAAATAATATATATTTACACAGGTAACTGCAGCTATGAACTCACGCTAGAGCTGACAGCAAGTCAAGCATAGCGGATGATAACACTGGGTTAAAACTAATTACACACACACAGTAATTGTGCTGCAGTTACTCTTTATTATATATATATCATTACTTTTGTTACAAGAAATTCTGGCATTCGATCAGGCAGTTGTATGTCTGTAGCCGAAGGCTATCTGGAGCACTTTGGGGTTTGTTTGTTTTTTTGCAATATGTTTCGCGCGGCCTGTTAGGCCTGGGGAAGGAAGGTGGCGTATTGGGTTGAAGTATTACTATTTTTTCAAAAGGTTTTTGCATATACATCGGCTAAAAAATCCTGTGTATTTTGATTTTTAACTGTCATTGGTTCTCTTGCGTGGTCAGTATGAAAACGACACCTCCGAATGTATGGTCCGTTTCCTATAGGACTGGGAATCCAATCTCATTTGTAATAAGAACAGACGTCGCTTGCAACTTTCGGAATTCGAGCATACCCTGTTTTGTGTTCTCATTCATTTCTTGAAGAAAAAGCGTCTTACCTTTTTGTTTTAAATACAAATATATAAAGTCAGAAGCATACATCAACCAGCAGTATAGTGGACAAACGTCCACGCATGTGCCTGTCTTTGTAGCTTACCGTAATACAAAATCTAACTCTCTTTGCACTATTTCATTCATAATTTGATGTCAAAAGCAAAGGACATACAATCGGACCGACATAGATAGCTAGCTACCCGTTCTCTCTCTCTCGGTCCCTCTCTCGCTCCCTCCCTATCTCTCTCCTTCCCTCTCTCGCTCCCTCTCTCTATGTCCTTATTTCATTGGTTAGATACAACATACACCAAGTACACATGCAGCGTATACCCTTATCAATCACAAAATGGATAAATAGTAGACAGACAGAAACACATTAACTATAATTTTCTATCTACTACCTTCCTTTAGCGCTAGTCTACTTATTGTACCTTGATACTACACACACTGTCACGCACACATACACACACATACACACAGCTCAGCATGCGCTCTAACATATGCAACCACAACATAATCATAACACGCACGTCGGGAAACATTCACTGCCACTCTCGTTTGTAAAAACGACCGGTTTGGTCTCACCGTTATTTAAACATTATTCGTCTTCACATCGTATCTTTATCCTTCACACGCATTCACTTTGCGCCCTAAGGCATTTAAACGTCTTTACTTTACACTTTACGTCATTCAAACATGTTCACTTTTTACCCAACTTCATTAAAATGTATTCACTTTTCCCATTCGTCATTCAAACATTGTTCGCATTTTTCCCTACGCCAATCAACAGTTTGGAACCGAAAGAAGACTAACAACCAATGTATTTGTTTACATACCTTTTGCATCAAACATTGGTTTCTATGGTATGCTCTAGAAAATAACAAGAGTGTTACCATTAGCTCCCGACTTGTCGGATACCATGCACATCATCCGCACAAGATTATGCGGCACTTTTTTGTCATTCGTAAAATTATGTTGTACTTTACGACAGTCATACTGAATAGACGGGCAATGGAAAATACTGACAGAGATATCGTCAAACACATGGTTCCAAATTCTAATGACAACATCAATCTACTAAAGAGGAGAAACCAAAGCACCATTTTCCGACTTCGCACTCAACACATACAAACTAAACAGTCACTTGAACAGAATCCAACCAGAATATACTCCAAAGTGCCGACTGTGCACACATCCTTATGAAACTGTTGAACATCATCTTTTTTAATGTCCGGCGCTTGCCGGTGTTAGGACGGAGCTTCTTCTTTCAGGGCCATGCACATGGGACTCTTTTTACGGAAGAGATCACAAACACTTGCAGATACCCTATATGGTATTGGGTCAAAGGGCAAGAGCCCATAGGCCGCTGAATCAAAAACCAACCAACCAACCAACGTCATACAAACTTATTTACTTTATAAGTTATTCACAGCTCTTCACGATATTCACTTCTGAATCAACCATGATGCTGCCTTATTTGATGTTTCTGAATGCGTTTGGCAGCGGTATATGAGACTCACAAAGCTTTGCCATTGAACCTCGACAGGAACTAGGCTTCAGTAAACGCTAGCCATGACACCCAACATGAAGTGACAATTGATCTAGCAGATGATCCTTCCTTGAACTGAAGCGTGGCATATGGAAACCAGCGGGTCTCTCCATTCGTTATTTGCGATGTGTTTGTATTCTTTTTCCTTAAATGTGTAGATAGCGCGAGACACAGTAATTGAATATTTACATTTTAAATGAAACACTAGAAGCAGTAATTTGAAATTCTGGGATTGTCAACCTCTTTGTGGATGCCAGGTCCTACATGGTGTAGGAAAAATGAGGACGGTGCACCATAACACACATTGGGTATATGAGGACACATGCTATCACCGAATGTGTTCATAGAATGATTTGACGTAATTATCCTGCGATACAGACATGTTTAAGCAGCAATCAAATGTCCGCATTTTCTTCGCGGTCTTCTTCATTCGTTCTCAATTTCCCGCTACCAAACCATAAAAAAGGCGTTCCAAGTAGCAGGATATTGTCTGGAGAACGGAATGCGTTGTGTCGTAGTTCACAGTTTGACTGCTTATGTGCACTTTTCGGTCCAACACATCCTACTTCAGTAGACATTTTTGAGTACCGGGTTAGCCTTCCCTTTTCAATCACTTCTCCTTAGCCAATCTGCTCTGTTGCAGCCTGTTATGCATGATCACCGCGTGGAAGCTTAGACGGGTCTTGACAGCTTTGGTTTGCTGGCCCCTGACGCTAGCGATCAGCTATGGACCATGCACTTCTCGGCATTTTAAGCCCCAACTAGCCATATTTCTACACATATGAGTAATAGCTTACTTCGAAACTATAATCGGAAATAGTAACGCAGTCTACGCTTTGAGTGGTTACAGTGTTCCACAAACATCAGTAACATTTGTTTATTTTCTATCAACGGTAACAATATTAAAATCGTTCCTGCAATATGCGGAGCAACCACAATGGGCAAGCCATCTTTATTTCTCCTCTATTTAATGGGCTCGAGAATATTAACAAATGCCGCCATCATTGATATAGAGGATTGCGTGGAGGAAGATGCAAGAGTGAATGAGCTAACACCAGCCAGCAGACTCATAGCTGGATGCGTTAATCAGAGTCAGTGACTCATAGCTGGATGCGTTAATTAGACATCGGACTCATTTCGTGTACGGAGACGGCGTGGCCTAGTGGTTAAGTAGCACTGCTCACAACCAGAAGGTGCTGGGTTCGATCCCCATCACAGCACCGGCCGTTACCCCGGGGAAGCAAACCCTTAGAAAATGCAGGAGGAAGCAGACCCTTACATAAAATGCATGCTGAAGTCGGATGCACTGGGCCGACAGGCGCAAAATAAAAACCACAGTGCAACGCACACCGCCTTGGGGATTAGAGAAAATAAGGAAAACGCAAAAACAATAAAAAAATAAAAATATCGTGTATTCGAGTCAGTGACTCATAGTTGGATGCGTTAATTAGTCATCGGACTCATTTGGTGGATTCAAGTCAGTGACTCATCGCAGACCAAGTACTAATTCCGCCTCCAAGTGGCGACCCTCGAAACTGACTGCAGCTATGCAGTCTTGCTAAATGATTACGGTTCGAACAGCGAAGATAAACCCGTTCCCAAAAATGAGGTACTGAAATCGGATGTAACCAGCCTAAAGGCGCAGATATCGCAACCTCACTGTAAACTACAACCTGGCAAGGTCCCTGTCAGGACGATACCGAAGAAGAAAAAGAAGATCATGGGAGACCAACTGTATTTGAAGCCCCTTACGTTTTTAGTCAACAAGCACAGAAAAACAAAAGGCAAGAACATTGAACACTTTGTTACGAAGAAATGCTCGCTAATTTGGAGAATTTAAAAGAAAATCAGTAAACGAAAAAACCAATATAATTTCATGTCAACAATAGCATCATAAATGACATTGTGTGATGTCTGCTTTTGGAGTCAAGCGGCCTCCTTTTCATACAAGCGTCATGACAGTGAGCACCATTTGCATAATTTTGGTTTAACGGGAGAGAATATCGCTAAATCTTATCGGACATGAAAATCTTCATGGGCTCTAGCTGTCAAAGCGACGGCAGACAACTACCCATGCTCCGAGAGATGCAGAGATGAGGATAGTGTGTGTGTGTGTGTGTGTGTGTGTGTGTGTGTGTGTGTGTGTGTGTAGAGTTGGTGGGGTCTCACACGAACACCTAAGATTTGTTGACGTTAAACCTTAGCAACGCATAAGTTCTTTTTTACCGTCGCCTGTAAAATAAATATTTATCCGGTACACTGCTTGGTGACTGCTGAAGCGAACATCATTTATTCCTCAGCTATATCAATCCTCACGGTGGATCCAAGAAAATGGAATAAAGGATGTTACTATATACCGTTTTTAAAAAGAGCGGGGACGGCGTGGCCTAGTGGTTAAGTGACACGGCTCACAACCCGAAGGTGCTAGGTTCGATCCCCATCCCAGCACCGGCCGTTACCCCGGGGAAGCAGACCATTACAAAAAATGCATGCTGAAGTCGGATGCACTGGGCCGACAGGCGCAAAATAAAAACCACCGTGCAAAACACACCGCCATGGGGAATAAAGAAATAAGGCAAACGCAAAATAAAAAAATATAAAAAACAGAGCGTTAACAGCTATGTATTTCGATAGAAAGCCAGTAAATACATCACGATTTATCTGGAACGGACATATAGAAAGAATGGAAGGTAAAATGCAGTTTCACCGAGTTTGAGGAGCAGACTGGTTAGAGTCCATGTCTGCCCTGACAAAGAGGACAGGTTTAACCCCAGTTCATAGTACTTTTCAGTCTGCTCAGCTGTAAATATGTATCTGACTCACAGGTAAGGTAATCACCGGAGCAAGGAAGGGAACTCTGAGAAAGCTACGACTCATGACAATAAAGTAATATTTAGCTGGGAGATAGAGCAATGAAGTAATACGTATTTAGGAATTGGAAGAATTAAGAACAAATTTTGCTGGAACTTAGAACAATGAAGTAATATCTAGTTGGGACCTAGAACAAAGTCGAAATATAACTAAAACCAGCCCGAGCGCCGCATCTCAACAAATCTCTGTGATTTTCTGCTTCTTTTTGTAATTCAGGAGATTATTTAGCGGGACCAAATGTGCGTTGCAAGTAGCAGAAAGTAGTGCAGATAACGGAATGTCCCGTGTCTTATTTTACAGATTGACTGCGATATTTGCACCTTTAGGTCAGACACAACCGACATCAGTGTGATTACTCATACTATTACTACTACTACTACGACTACTATTACTACTACTACTACTACTTTTACTACTACTATTACTACTACTACTACCACTATAACTACTATTACTACTACTATCAGTACTACCACCACTACTACTGCTACTAGTTCGAGCCCCGCAGGTTTCAAGCGACCCCTGGTATCAAAAGAAATGGTGGGACCAGAGTGCCTGCATCCTGAACTACCCCTAGTCGTCCTGAATAAGTCCTGCCACTGACCCAAGGCATTTCGGGACCAAGTAGTGAGGTTGATGACCGGCCCAGCTTCTTCCTCACTTTTGTTCTAATAGCTACATCTACAACTACTAATATTACTACTGTCACTAGTACAACAACTACTACTACTGTCCCTAGTACAACAATGACTACTACTGTCCCTAGTACAACAATGACTACTACTGTCACTAGTACAACAATGACTACTACTGTCACTAGTACAACAATGACTACTACTGTCACTAGTACAACAATTACTACTACTGTCACTAATACAACAATTACTACTACTGTCCCTAGTACAACAACTACTACTACTGTCCCTAGTACAACAATTACTACCACTGTCCCTAGTACAACAATGACTACTACTGTCACTAGTACAACAATTACTACTACTGTCCCTAGTACAACCATTACTACTACTGTCCCTAGTACAACAATGACTACTACTGTCACTAGTACAACAATGACTACTACTGTCCCTAGTACAACAATTACTACTACTGTCCCTAGTACAACAATTACTACTACTGTCCCTAGTACAACAATTACTACTACTGTCCCTAGTACAACAATGACTACTACTGTCCCTAGTACAACAATTACTACTACTGTCCCTAGTACAACAATTACTACCACATACCTATCATTACATCCAGATTTGTACTGTTTTCTTTATTAGAATATACCTTATTAATCCACAGTTCCTTGATTCTCTATATGAAATGTGTTTTTCTTGTCCGTATTCAGATATAGGCCTACATCTTTCTGTCCAACTCTTGATGCATTCCATTTGCAGCGATAAAGTATTATTTGTCTAAGCGTCTTATGTTTACTTCCAATCAGTGTAGTTCATATTGTATGTCCAATTCTTTGTTTTTAATGTTTATGTTGTTATCGTATGTTCATACTCTTCCTGCTAAAGTGATGCTAATACTTGTCAAGCGATATTCTGTCCAGTTTGCCCTTGAAGCATGCTTCTTGTCTACATCGCTAACACCATCTGGCACGTTTTCTTTCAACCGACGGAAGGAATTCTAAGCACCCGTACGAATGTGACCTTTCATAATGGTCAACTGGTAATGCTGATACGACTACTAAACGCTCAAATGAGCAGCAAAGGACAGCTGTGCAAACCTATTCCAAAAAAGGCATTCCGGTAAAAGTAAACACAAAATAGTTACCAAACAGATCATGACATGAAAGAAAAACTAACACATCTCTCTCGCTCTCTCTCTCTCTATATATATATATTTACACATACAGAAACACACATATATTCGAAAATGTTAATATTCTCTCAATATTCGTTTTCAAATGCCTTAGGCCTAGTGTAGGGTACGACAATCTGTCTCGTCAATTGTCTTATCGACCAGCTCAAACTAGCCTTTCTCTCCTAAAATGTCTTATCGACCAGCTCAAACTAGCCTTTCTCTCCTAAAATGTCTTATCGACCAGCTCAAACTAGCCTTTCTCTCCTAAAATGTCTTATCGACCAGCTCAAACTAGCCTTTCTCTCCTAAAATGTCTTATCGACCAGCTCAAACTAGCCTTTCTCTCCTAAAATGTCTTATCGACCAGCTCAAACTAGCCTTTCTCTCCTAAAATGTCTTATCGACCAGCTCAAACTAGCCTTTCTCTCCTAAAATGTCTTATCGACCAGCTCAAACTAGCCTTTCTCTCCTAAAATGTCTTATCGACCACCTCAAACATGTATGTCTGTTCACAGCTATTTGAACTGCTGTTTCATATTTTCACTACACTACATATGTATTGTATACCTGCCATTCAGGTTTCCTTGTTCTGAAAATGACAAGCTATCTTTTCAAAGGCTTGATTTTCTGATCTGTTAACAGACTGCTATATAGCTTGATTTATTGCTATCATGATGTCTACTTTACAATTGAGTTGGCGGGCTGATATCAAGGCGGAAAGGAAGAATAGGAAGAAAATACGTATTATTGTATTTCACTCTGTTTTTGCAGACTATAAACTGTGTGTTTAAATAATTTGATAAACCGAGTGCCCATAACAACTGTATGATATTCCTCAAACAGATATATTACACATGGCAGAAAACAAGTATAGACTTAGATAAATATTTTTTAAGTTTCAGTGCTGAAATCAAAGTTGCCAAGTCAACTTTTCTTTGAAGTCAACGTCAATTAAGTTGACTTAAAATGATGTTGTTTATTATTTTTTTAAACAGTTTTTCTTCCTTTTGTGGCGGGGAACTGGTTGAAGTCTGCAAAATATACGTTATATTTAACTAATAAGCGGGAGAGGGAGGGTGGGGACTACATGGATTTGGGGGTGGGTGGAGGGGGGTAGCTAGTAATTGGCTCAATTCAAAATGACGATGGGGAAACACTGAACGAATTATGATTACATATATATTTAAGAACATTCGTTCTAAATTTGCATTCCATGGTGGAATTCGTCTAGTAGCCCCTAGCGGTTGCATAAGGTGGTTTTCCCAGGAGTCTCCGTGGAACGACTGCTCAAATTCTGGTTCTAATCGCTGCGGAATGTCCTTGTGCTTCAAAGCCAGGTGTTCCTAACCCTGGTTTACGTGCCTCTAGGTTCACCCTCTCTTTCTCCTCCGATACATATGAGCCAGATTATTTTGGAGTTAGCCTGTATTGTCCACTCCAGACCGCTGAGCTGACCTGCAAACGGATTGGCCAGTGTAGAGAATGGTTAAGGCAATCGGCCGCTGCTTTGTAGCAGTTTGTCTAAGAGAAATATGGCGACCAGAACGAGCCAATGCTTGTACATGAAAGGGTCAGGTATCCAAAAAGGATACATGCAGGGGTTAAGTGTATCGATAGAAATAGTACCTGGACTAGGACAATAGTCAAACTGGCGCAAAGTTCACAGCGTCGTGCCGAACGTGCTGTAAAGGGGCTTCATGAGATGTGCTTTGATTTATATCGCCAGGTATTCAAAGTATGCCCGCCATGAGAATATTTCAGGCATCGTTTACACAATACATAGGAGTACAGTAGCGGCAAGACGAGGCTCGCCAACCATCATCATCATGTGATGTATCTAGTGGTCGTGGCTATAAAATCTTCTGACGTTGTTGGCTGTTTTGATATGCTACTCGTTTCGTGTTTTTCTTTACTCTTGGCGAATTTTCTGTGGTAGACGATTGTAGTGGCTCTTCTTAATTCCAAAGGTGAATTAACTAAGGTGAGCCAGCGTCATCCTTGCTGCATTGTTACGCAAAGTTCTCAGAATATTTCTACAACTACGATCATAATTGCTATCCCAACGTCCACAGCCTGTTCTAGGTTCACGACGCTCCTGACTGTAACCTTCACACGACGCTCCTGACTGTAACCTTCACACGACGCTCCTGACTGTAACCTTCACACGACGCTCCTGACTGTAACCTTCACACGACGCTCCTGACTGTAACCTTCACACGACGCTCCTGACTGTAACCTTCACACGACGCTCCTGATTGTAACCTTCACACGACGCTCCTGATTGTAACCTTCACACGACGCTCCTGACTGTAACCTTCACACGACGCTCCTGACTGTAACCTTCACACGACGCTCCTGGCTGTAAACTTCACAAGACGCTCCTGACTGTAACCTTCACACGACGCTCCTGGCTGTAACCTTCATACGACGCTCCTGACTGTAAACTTCACACGACGCTCCTGACTGTAACCTTCACACGACGCTCCTGGCTGTAACCTTCACACGACGCTCCTGACTGTAACATTCACACGACGCTCCTGACCGTAACCTTCACATGACGCTCCTGACTGAAACCTTCACACGACGCTCCTGACTGTAACCCTCACACGACGCTCCTGACTGTAACCTTCACACGACGCTCCTGACTGTAGCCTTCACACGACGCTCCTGACCCTGACTGTAACCTTCACACGGCAATATGACCCTGACTGTAACCTTCACACGACGCTCCTGACCCTGACTGTAACCTTCACACGACGCTCCTGACCATTACTGTAACCTTCACACGACGCTCCTGACCCTGACTGTAACCTTCACACGACGCTCCTGACCCTGACTGTAACCTTCACACGACGCTCCTGACCCTGAATGTAACCTTCACACGGCAATATGACCCTGACTGTAACCTTCTCACGACGCTCCTGACCCTGACTGTAACCTTCACACGACGCTCCTGACCCTGACTGTAACCTTCACACGACGCTCCTGACCCTGACTGTAACCTTCACACGACGCTCCTGACCCTGAATGTAACCTTCACACGGCAATATGACCCTGACTGTAACCTTCACACGACGCTCCTGACCCTGACTGTAACCTTCACACGACGCTCCTGACCCTGACTGTAACCTTCACACGGCGCTCCTGACCCTGACTGTAACCTTCACACGACGCTCCTGACCCTGACTGTAACCTTCACACCGCAATTCTCTCAATAAACGCCAGCATTTCAGATAGTTGGGACCACGAACAATCAACTGATTGGTATTTATTTGAAATGCCTTACTCAGAACTGTTTCCAATCAAATTTATATACTTTCTCAAAGTTACTAAAATTAAAATTTGTATATTTACTCAAAGTTTTTCCAATAAAATTGATAAACTTTCTCAAAGTTACTAAAATTAAAATTGGTTGTTGTTTGCAAATGCCCACAATGAGAAGGTTACTCTTTTATGCGCCCTGAAAAAGGCGTTAAGTTGCATGTTGCCGTAGCTTTCCTCACATCCCGAGCGTGCTGATGAAGATGGAACGTGGCCATCCAGTCAGTTGTGCTATGCATGACTTCATCTGCGTATCGCTCACTACTACAGAGATCACGTCGAACCTTACCTTCTTAGCCGGACTGTTGTCCTCGACAACAGCCCATTTCCATGACGACCAACGAGGAGGTCAGGAGAGGGTCTTGGCCAGTATATTTCTCCTGACCCTGACTAACATTGCCTGACCAGACGTTAGCCTCATCGTCCTCATTACAATTCGTATATGTATTCAAATTTTCGTACATTAAAATTGGTATATTTACTCAAAGTTGTTCCATTAAAATTGGTATATTTACTCAAAGTTGTTCCAATAAAATTGGTATATTTACTCAAAGTTGTTCCATTAAAATTGGTATATTTACTCAAAGTTGTTCCATTAAAATTGGTATATTTACTCAAAGTTGTTCCAATAAAATTGGTATATTTACTCAAAGTTGTTCCATTAAAATTGGTATATTTACTCAAAGTTGTTCCAATAAAAACTGGTATATTTACTCAAAGTTGTTCCAATAAAACTGGTATATTTACTCAAAGTTGTTCCAATAAAATTGGTATATTTACTCAAAGTTGTTCCAATAAAAACTGGTATACTAATTCAAATACACAGATGAGGATTCAGAATGAGATGTATTTGACATTCTATAACAACACATTTTCTGCTGCGGGTTAATCATTAGTGTATCACGGAACCAGTACACCATTACCTATTATTCTTTCTATTCACCACTAAATGTGGTTTTACTGTTTTAATTGACTTTATTCTTTCATATATTATCATTTATTTTTCTTCCTTCTCGTTTTGTCATCCCTATTTATCCATTCATATTTTCTCATTCACATTTCTTCATCAAATATCATCACTCATATTTTTACGTTCAGATTTTATGATTCCCACTTCATCATTCATAGTTTCATACGGTTATTTCTTTATTCACATTTCTTTGTTAATAAACTTTATTATGTCATACTATATTTTTTATTAACATTGCATCATTCATGCCCTTCCTTTCTATTTCATCTGCTCTCTACTATATGGATATGGACGCTTTATTACGGGTGGATAATGTGTTAAATACCTCAAATAAAGACGAATGAAATATATTGTACAGGGCACGACTATCTTAAATTTGTGTTAAGTAATTTAGCTTGATGCCCTGTGACGAACATGAGTTGTGACATTTCCCCCTGTCACACAAAGACAGTTTTTCCAAGCTGCTAGCCCTTTCGTACTCTGATGTCTAGTTTGATGTAAGACATGTATTACCTCATCATTAAGACGTGCATAGTTTCTCCAACAAGGCAAGTGTATAGTCTCAGCTATATGCTTGTCAAGTGCTAAATGTAAACTTGTCGTTTCTAATCTAGACAGGTGTATCGTCGCATCTATATGCTCAAAGTGCTTGATGTTCATTTGTCATTGCGAATTAATGTTGTTCCATTGTTTGTCGCTCAATCCAAGACGAGGAATAGGTCGCTACACCCAGGCGTCATCGAATAGCGCTCAACACTTTCAAGAAACAGCTCTAAAACTCAATGTAGCTAATGTGTAGATACTGATGAAGTATTGGATACTTCAGATTTTTATGAAATTATGTGGCCAGTTCCTTTCTTCTTATCTTTCCCTTCTCTACCAGTAGGCCAGGTACTAACCTATAGGTGGTCCAAATGGAACCGGCGACCTTTGCCGCGAGAAGCGTGCGCTCTATCACTCTGCTACGCTGTATCTGTTAATAATAGACTTTGAAATATCAGAGCCCTGGGGCAGGCCAGACCTCACAGCATCGTGTATTTTGTTTCAGTTACACCTCTCGTACCGGTCACAAAAGTGGCGGTCTAAACTATTGGCAACTTGTGACACTAAAGTCTGGTATCCAGTGTGCAGCCCTGTCAAATCTTATAGCTCCCTAACAACACCACCTCGATGCTATATCAGCAACTGACATGGCAGCTCAATGGGCCTCAACCAGCTGATGCGGGTAACAAAGTCTCTGCTCTGGCGTCCCGTGACAAACCCTTGTCTGTATCACTGGACCTGGAATTACCCTAGTCTATAATCCCTGAACACATTCATCCAACGCCCCTTTTGGGACAGAAAGTGACAATTTCAAGCTCTCATTCTGGCTATTCACCTCAGGCCACACCGAAACGACTGACCAGTAGTTGTTCTTTTTGTCCGCGCTTCCAGAATGATGTTGTCAGTAGCTTGTTTATGATCTGATTTGCAATGGGCTTAATTGCCTTCCTTTCTCCTCCGCCCGAAACGTGGCACAGTTAAGACTAGAGCCGACGGACAACAGAAACGAGAATTTTATTACTTAGCGCTCGACCAGAGCTAGCTTGGACCTATGGACTCTTCTCGGGGGCCAACAGGACAAAGGCAAGGGGGAAGGATTTCTTTAGCGATCTGAAGGACTACCCTATCCTGTGTTAGAGTCGTTAGCAAGTGAGGGATTATGTTTTATTTTACGATGAGCGTGTGTCGGTTTAGGTGCTAAATATCTGAGACGTGATATCAACTTTTCAGTAAATGCCTAGGTCTGAGTACTGTCGTATTGGTAGCAGTAGGGCACTATGTTGTGGGGTCCAGAAATGTGATTAGTATCAGTGGGGTTGTTAGCGACCACACTGAATGACAACTTTGGACCAACAGAAGGAAGAAGCTGCAAGCTGTTGGCAAGTGCAGTCAGTATGTGTTTGACAGATATCGGGCAGTGGCAGAAACTGACAATAACGGTTGTAAGTGATAACATCTCTGGTTTATCATGGTCAGGGTACTTGGGCTGTGTCCAAAAACAACATCTACTGCTACTACTAACCTACACAAACACTACATCATCAACTGCTACTACTACTAACCTACACCAACACTACACCATCTACTTCTACTACTAACCTACACCAACACTACACCATCTACTGCTACAACTACTAACCTGCACCAACACCCTCTACTACTAACCTGCTCCAACACAACATCATCTACTGCTTCTACTACTAACACATACCAACACTGCACCATTTACTGCAACTACTACTGACCTGCAACAACTACACAACATTTACTGCTACTACTATTAACCTACAGCAACACTACAACGCCCACCGTTGCAACCTCTGACACACAACCACAACACACCATCTACTACCACTACTGGCCTATAACAACACTACAGCATCTACAGGACCCACGAAAAATCTGCAACAACTACTTCTACTACCACTATTGCTCCCTCTAGACTTCCTGAGAAAGCACTGAGGATTTCTTGCAGCTATTCGTATTTCAGAATAAGATTATCTGAAACATATCGATGCAAATACCCCAAGTGTATGGCTTCTTCTATTATTCGAGGCGAGGTGTCTTTCTTCATCTTCACTCATCTATGTCTTTACGGATTCCAATCGAACGCACATTTTGTTATTTTATTATATATTTGTAGCACAACAGTTTCCAAATTTAACAAATTACAGCGTAACAGCAATAAAACAAAATTGTGTTCACGTTTGAAAAGAGTTTACACAAAAACAAAAAACGTTTGGTAACCGCCCATAAACACAGTATCCAAAGACATAGAAGAAAATTATATTATCAGCATAACAATAAGCAAGTGAATGATCGATAATATATATATAGAGAGAGAGAGAAAGAGAGAGAGAGAGAGAGAGAGAGAGAGAGCGAGATAGTCACATTATACTAACATATTCACAAGTAGCCATATCCACATATATTTATACACACACACCCTATATATATATATATATATATATATATATATATATATATATACATATTATACATACATACATATCCATCCATTAACATAAATGCACATACAAATACAGACACACACACACACGTATACTATGTACATATACTTACAAATTGATATGAAAATTGTATATAGGTATAGATATTCGCTTTATACCCTGAACATATTCCCTGTATGTGTCATCTACGTATCTTTCCGTTCGCTTTATGGGCAATGATCGCAGAAGAAGGAGACGATTCGCTTTATTCAACGCAGTGATTTCAATGAAGAATAGGACAATGAAAACGTGAAGATTAACAAGTGAAGAAGACAGATCTGAAAGAATAAAGCAGCACGCAAAAACAAACAAGATGAAGCTGGCAGTTTCAAATCAAATATCGCCAGCAACAACGAATGAATAGCAGCGAAAGTAGAAAACGATAGCCGGTTACACTCCCTGAAGTGTTTGCACCTGTGCATGATAAAGGTGTCAGTGTAAGGCCACGGAAAGCGATCTAAACACAGGGACACCAAGGAATAGAAGAAACAGGATGAAATAGGCACGAAGGCCTTTTTTCAGTGACATCCTATACACACTTCAGCTTTCACCACACTCGGACTAATGTAGGTCATGGAATATACAGCATATCACTCAAAAAGCACATACGTGGTGGATAGTCGAAAGGTGTAGGAGAGACATTATATAAATATTCCTTAGATATTGTTAAGAGATGTTAGAAAGCTTATATATGAAGTAAAATCGAAATAAGAGAATGAAGACAAGGAATGACGTCTGAGGTAAAAATGTAAGACAAGAAAGACATTAAATGACGTTTGACGTAAAAAATGTAGAACGAGAAGAAAGACAAGGAATGACGTTTGAGGTAAAAATGTAACAAGAAAGACATTAAATGACATTGGACGTAAAAAATGTAGAAAGAGAAGAAAGAAAGGGAATGACGTTTGAGGTAAAAATGTAAGACAAGAAAGACATTAAATGATGTTGGACATAAAAATGTAGAACGAGAAGAAAGACAAGGAATGACGTTTGAGGTAAAAATGTAAGACAAGAAAGACATTAAATGACGTTGGACGTAAAAATGTAGAAAGAGAAGAAAGAAAGGGAATGACGTTTGAGGTAAAAATGTAAGACAAGAAAGACATTAAATGATGTTGGACGTAAAAATATAGAACGAGAAGAAAGACAATGAATGACGTTTGAGGTAAAAGTATGAAACTAGAAGGAAGACACTTATTGACGTCTAAGGCAAAAATGTCACACGAGAAGGAAGATAATAAATTACTTTACAGGTAAAAATGTCAGATGAGAAGGAAGAACATAAATTATAATTAATTTTTGTATTCTCCACTTAACTCCTAATTAAACATAGGTTTACTATTCCAAGTAGGTCAAATACTGTAAATAGGTTCAATACTGTAAATAGGTCCTCCACCGGAAATAGGTCTTCTATTGTAAATAAGTCCTCCACCGTAAATAGATCCGCTATTGCAAATAGGTTCACTGCTGCATATAGGCCATCCACCGTAAATAGAGGCGCTATTGTAAATAGGTTTAGTGCTGTAAATCGATGTACCCTTGTAAATAGGTCTAGTACTGTAAACAGACACCACAACAAATTGATTCATCACTGTAAATACGTCCGCCACGGTAAATGTAAATAGGTTCATTACGGTTTAACAGATCCACTATTTCAAATATGCCCACCTCTGTAAATATGCCAACTACTATAAATATGCCAACTACTGTAAATATGTCCACTGCTGTAAATATGTCCACTGCTATAAATACGTCACTGCTGTAAATATGTCCACTTCTGTAAATATGTCCACTGCTGTAAATATGTCCACCACTGTAAATATGCCCACTATTGAAAATGTGTCCACAGCTATAAATATGTCCACTGCGGTAAATATGTCCACTGCTGTAAATATGTCCACTTCTGTAAATATGTCCACTTCTGTAAATATGTCCACTGCTGTAAATATGTCCACCACTGTAAATATGCCCACTATTGAAAATGTGTCCACAGCTATAAATATGTCCACTGCTATAAATACGTCCACTGCTGTAAATATGTCCACTTCTGTAAATATGTCCACTGCTGTAAATATGTCCACCACTGTAAATATGCCCACTATTGAAAATGTGTCCACAGCTATAAATATGTCCACTGCGGTAAATATGTCCACTGCTGTAAATATGTCCACTGCTGTAAATATGTCCACTGCTGTAAATATGTCCACAACTATAAATATGTCCACTGCTGTAAATATGTCCACAACTATAAATATGTCCACTGCTGTAAATATGTCCACTGTATTTTGCTATTGTTCCCATGTCCACTCTGTAAAGAACTTCTCATAAGGCTGGTCAGCCGCAGAAAGTAAACATTGCAAAATAAAGATCGTTTTGCTGATAGCCTACAGCTACCTGGCAGTAGGCATAAGGTGCCTGGTTGAATACTAAGAATATCACCTGAAGCGGTATATGGCTGTCAATCAGAAAGCTAGCTATTTGTAGATTGCACGACATTATAGAAAGATGTTTAGAAGTATTCCATAGCTATTTGAGAATTAACACATTTTCTTTATGCGCATCTGAAATGACGTGGCTATTTTGAAGCATTCCGGTATTGAATTGCCTGTCACACGCATGCTGGCATACTAGTAAGAAATATTGTTTAACTTGCAACGCCAACGGTACAACTTGCACTTTCAATTCACGAAGAAACGATTTGAATATGTCGAGTGAATGCTGAATCAGAAACACAACAACTGAAGACTCGTTCTTCAAGAAATGATACAGCCCGCTGACACCCTTCTTCTGTGCTGTCTTCAATGAAAGAAGCTGGCGTTAACAAACCACATCACCGCTTTGACAAGAGTACAAGGAAAACAAGATGGCCATCTTTACATATATTTAGAGTTTCTACGCCTCATATATTTCTATTGTTCCTCGCATGAAAAACTGTCACATACGGACGTTCCGTCTTTGTTATATGCGCTTGTAAAAACCACCTTTGACGATTGTAGAAGACATTAGCTTCCAGCAGGAAAACCCTGTCCAGTTCTCCGAGATGTTTCTTCAAGGACATAATGGCTCGTTCCCATATTCAAATTCTTCAGGTGAAGAACCATACAGCTGAAGGGTTGAAGAATACCTGGCTGGCTTGCCTTTCAATCCAGGTGAAAAACGTTCAATGCCAACATGTCAAGTTGTGACATGGCCGTGTTGCGCTTTGAATGATGAAAGACAAGTTTTACTCATCTTGTCAGATCCACATTAGAAGTGCAGACGATCAAGCACTCAAGATTTCAACTCTCAAGTTTGCTTGCAGAAAATATTTCTCTTTTTTTTTCTGCCTGTTCTCCTTCGACATTCGGACATCGAAAAATGTCCATCGAAAACGTGTCTTCAACGTTTAATAGCATAGATAAAATCATTTCTACCAATTGTAAATTGGTTAGAAAATAGGGATTGTGGCACGGCTTCTATTCTGGGTTTATGACAAATAGGAATTTGGTTTCAAAACCTCAGTAAGGACAAGGTCATTTTAATTTTAGGAGTAAAAAATAGTTGCCTACACACTGAGTGACGACGATAGGAATAAATGACCTTTATTCTTGAACCCTGCAATTCTACTATTGAACAACTATTGCTAGTTCATTGGCATGTGTTTTTTTTTTATTTCACAAGACAAGTACACACAATGCGGGTTTAGTAGAAAGGTCAAATTACTAGAGTTTGAATAGTTTCTATTAGAATTCTGGGTGACAGAGACGAGATTATGGTCACTGCTACACTGAGAGAATGTCGCAAGAAATCACTAACTCTTTAACGTGGAGGACTCTACAACCCATTACATTACCAACTCTAATCACACAAACGAACAGCGATTGGAAATAAAGCTCTGCAAACAATACTTATTGTATGAAGAAATAACAAAATGAATAATAAAGGGAATAAAATAGGATATTAAAGATGAACTAGAAAAGGACATCAAAAGGGAATTAGAGTAAATAAAAGCAGGAAATAAAGGAAGGAATGACAAAGGTAATAAAAAGGTAAATACAAGAGGGAATACGTGAAAGAATAGAGGAAGGTCTAGTAAGCAGCAAGTTTAAAATACCTACAACGGATAGCCTTCAGCTACCTGGCAACAGGCATTATCAACATGTCTGCTTAAATACCAGGATCCTAAGTATATGAAAAGGAATATAAGAGGATAAAACTGATGTAATAAAACCAGAAACAGAGGAGAAATAAAAGAGAAAAAACGTTTCTTTCCAGGAATTAGAATTAGGGATCACAGAGAGAATTGTGTAAGTGATGTCTCTCTATGTGTCGCAGTACGCCTCTTTAAATCACAAGCAGTCGTTTTGGCTACATAAGGACGTGATTACATTTTGATTGTGCGGTAGCAGACCTGGGCTAGTCCCTAGTAAGGGCTGATTATGGTTTGTTAATGGTCAAAAGAAATGGTAGATGCAGATCTGGGCTTGTCGCTAGTAAGGGCTAATTATGGTTTGTTAGATGGTCTGACGTAATGACAGATCTGGGCTTGTCCCTAATAAGGGAAAATTATGGTTTGTTAGATGGTCTGAAGTAATGACAGATCTGGGCTTGTCCCTAGTAAAGGCTAATTCTGGTTTAGTAGATGGTCTGAAGTAATGGCAGATCTGGGCTTGTCCCTAGTAAAGGCTAATTCTGGTTTAGTAGATGGTCTGAAGTAATGACAGATCTGGGCTTGTCCATAGTAAGGGCTAATTATGGTGTGTTAGATGGTCTGAAGTAATGGCGGATGCAGATCTGTTGAAAATAACATAACAGCCAATACAGCAGGTAATTGTTGAGAGAAAGTGGAGATGTTAGGACACACTCTAAAAAATAATCCGAACAACACAACCAAAATTTCGTTGAATTGGACTCCACAAGGAAAGAAACAAGATCGAATGACTAGTGGCTAGCGGTCGAGGAGGAGGCCAATTCAATTGATGTCGCGTTTATGCAATTCAAGAGGTCAGTAAGAATAGGAACATATGCCTAGCATCTGTAACCACCCAATGTCTCATGGGGGCGTAGTCGAATAAATGATGGGGACGGGGCTGATTCTGCTGATTGTTAGTGTGCAAGCTGGTGTTTTGTCTGAATGCGGGAAGTAGGACTGTTGGTTTTGTTCGGAAGGGGACTTGTGGAGGGAATTATTATTAATGTCAAGCTATGCTATTGTCTGTTATTGTTATTGTTGTTGTTATTCGAAGCTTATTTAATTCGTGACTTTTTTTTTTGTAGCGAGTTACAGTGACTCTTCTAAAAGTCCTAACAGTACCGAAGACGATGGTTCAAGTCCTCCTGGCTGTAGTGCAGTTCAAAGCTTCACGTTATGCTAACCACTATGGGGACCACCATACTGATCCCCACTTCGTTACCCAGACTCTGTGAAACAGCCTGTTTCCGTGAGCACTACAAGGAAGTGAATTAGGGTGCTTTGGTCAGTATATTTCACATGATTATAATGTTGCTATTCCTTCCACCACACCAGTGCTCCAAAACGCACCGTTGTCCGAGTCCCCCGACACGACTAACACATACATTGTTGTTGCAAATATCACTTCAAGGACGGCCACTGTCACTTCAATTCCCTCCTGCTCATACTGGAGCTGAATAGACAACCAATTATGATAACATCTATTCCTTCCCTTTATTTGGGATCAAGACGCTGAGCAGCGCATGACCTGTAGTGGTCAGCGACCCATAGCTGACTGCTAGCATCAAGGCCAGCGAAACAGCTGCCAAGACACTTCTACACCTCCACGCGGTGATCCTGGATAACAGGCTGCAGCAGGACAGACTGGCTAAGGAGAAGGGATCGAGTAGGGAATGCTAACCCGGTACTCAAAAAATGCTTGCTGAAGTCGAATGTGTTGGACGGAAAGGTGCAAATATCGAAGTCAAGTTGTAAACTTTGACACAACGCATTGCGTTCTCTGGACTACATTCTGCTACTTAAGCCCTTTCAGCGTTTGGTAGCGGGAGATTGAGAACGAACGAACAAAGCCAAGCCAAGCCATTCCCTTTATTTTCTTGGTTCACGCTTATATAATCACAACTATTTATATATATAACTTGATAGTTTGTCCCATCTTATCTAGTTACTGTACAGACCTTCCCACCTACGGGCTGAACAGGTCTACGCTGTCCCTCTTCTCCGCTCTTGGAGTTGGCCAAAAAAGAAGATTCCTTGATTTAACCGTCTCAATAAACAGTACCCGTACAGGATTCCCACTGCTAGACCCCTTGGAGGCTGTGACAATAGACAAATCTGCTTACCAACTTTTAAAATGTCACTACTATACTTCTCGGACACGTTCCATCCCCACCCTTTCCGTTTAAGCCAAGATAGAACTGGCAAAGCATAGAAGAACACCACAGAAAATACGTTGCGCTAAAGTGGGCAACTGTGAGCCATTCAAGCTGAGGGTTTCTTCGGAAAGAATACCTTCCATGGTTGTATTGTGTCATCCGCTGGCGAAGCTACTCCGCCGTTAATAAGTTCTGCATTCTCCAACAAAGATCTTCCTGTGGACTGGGACTCGTGAGGTGCGAAACTGATGAAAGAAAAACAGCAGGAGAACGCGCTTAAACCTGGCTGGTTCCACGAGAGACGCGTCAGTGCATCTCACAAAAGGATTCAACACCACAACTAAGTCGGTTACCGCTCTGGGTGCGAATTGCCTCGGTGAATTGCTTAGGATAACACCAGATTGACATGTCTTTTTGAACTGACTAAAATTGAAACTCCCCGCGATGATCCTATGCCTCTTTGCTGCGTACCAAAAATATAGATACACTCCATCCTACAAAACAAAATATTCTTGTGGCAGGTAGCGGTAACAATCGCAGACTTGTTTTTTACACTTGGAAAACGCACCCAATAAACAACAAAATAATAGAAGTGACGCAATATACACCCCCAATGTATAAGACGGACCTGAAGGTGACGAAAACTCATCGAGACAAGGAAACGATGAGATTAGAGATTCGACCTTCTAGTTATTCTCCAAAAAGTATCATCGGCGCCCAAACGGTTCCTCGGGCATAACTTTTGATTGCGTGATATGTTCACCATGATTCAAACACTTTTAAAGCCTAAATTGCTTCCATATTGTTCTATGCTATTACATTCACCTTTCAGAATGGTAATGACAGTCGAATCCAAATCTTGTAATTGTACTTGAAATCTTGATATGACAACAGGCAGGTGAATGCTTGCTGCCAGCTAGCCGGAGCCTACCGTTTAGTTTCTTATTTGCGATTTTACTTGCTCTTTTTTGTCTGTCTTTTTAAATGGATTGCTTGGACATTATTCTTCGATTTTTAACTGTAAATGGATCTTTTCTGTGTACAGCGAGTGCACACGACCTACGAATTTATCGTCTGTCACCAAAACGACTAAACACTCGATCACCTTACATGAGCCCAAAGGTCACTTCAAACTAGAGCGTTTCTGACACCCACATGTTCGTGCTTTCGTTGAATTCTTGAGAGACAATCACGTTTGAGAGACAATCACCTGTTTGAGAAACAATCACCTGTTTGAGAAACAATCACCTGTTTGAGAGACAATCACCTGTCTGAGAGACAATCACCTGTCTGAGAGACAATCACCTGTCTGAGAGACAATCACCTGTCTGAGAGACAATCACCTGTCTGAGAGACAATCACCTGTTTGAGAGACAATAACCTGTCTGAGAGACAATCACCTGTCTGAGAGACAATCACCTGTCTGAGAGACAATCACCTGTCTGAGAGACAATAACCTGTTTGAGAGACAATAACCTGTTTGAGAGACAATCACCTGTCTGAGAGACAATCACCTGTCTGAGAGACAATAACCTGTTTGAGAGACAATCACCTGTCTGAGAGACAATCACCTGTCTGAGAGACAATCACCTGTCTGAGAGACCTGTGTTAATGCGACCTCCCAACGTTTTATTCACAAACTATATCCAAAAACTTGGGCCCTAATTTTGCGCGTTACAGACACATGTTCTCACCTGTCTGGATTTTTGACCCTTCAGTACATCGTTTCTGGTTTTGTTGATAATATAATTGCCATTTGCAATTGCGTCTACCTACATGTTCCGATCTACTACTGGACACATCAATGTCACAGGATACTATGTTTATCAAAGTACCTTCTTGTGTGTGAGCTCATGCCGTGTTTGACAGTAAGGTGACAACTACACTGACACTTTTGGTGTCTGCTTTTCTTATTGCCAGCGACAGGTAGACAAATGTATCACAGCTTAGTTGTTATTTATTTTCATTCAATTTGAACCTCTGCTTCAGGTATTGTATGTCTACCTTAGCTATTGATATACTCTCGAAGCTAGTTCCTTTTTTCCCACATGTTTCTTATTTCTATAAGCTTCAAGTAAATTTTATTTTAAAATGATCTTCCTTGCTCTTTGTAAATGGATCTGACTGAGAATTAATTCATAACATCTATATGTCAACAAAATAATTAATCTAAAGCTATACACCTCAATATGGAGCGCAACCCATCAATGAATCCATGCTAAGTTCACCATGCTCTGTGAAACCGATCCAGCCTACTCATATCTTTGCTTTTTCTTTGTGTTTGTTCCTCGAGCCTTCTGCGTAAATGTTTTAACCCGAACTATTATTTATATGTTCAGGTAGATCTATTTCAGATTAGTGCATCGTTGATTTTCGTGTACTCACAATTCTATCGCATATATAAGTTCACGAGTAGATAATCTGCGCCGAGTATTGGACGGCTTCGTGCGTGGATCGCCCCTAAACAGGTACTTCACAAATATAAGCGAAGCGCCGATGTGATAAAACGCAAAACAATTTTCAGATGGTATGCCCAGACACCAGCTGTACGGCAGATACTTTAATAAATCAATCGCTTTGCCTGATATAACTAAGACGACTGTATGCGTTTGTATAATGCGTATCTTAGTCATAAAAACGTTGCCCATTACAAACGAGCAGCAACATTTAATACAAGATGACAGGAATAACACAAAATGTCCGAGGTTCAACGTTAGATGATACGTTAGAAACACATATCGACTGACGTCTTACCAATACCTGGGATTGCAGACCGGGTACAGATTTACTAGCAGTTTTGAAAGGAAGCAACTACACAAATAATTGATGATCCATGGAATACGAATGGCTATTCAATTGAACTCATAAGAAGAAGAATGTAACTAAATCGTCATCTCTTCTCAGTTCAGTTCAAGTGCAATCTCCCCAGTCGAAGGTTGGCTACAATGGATCTCCAGTGTACTTTCTTCTTGTCATAATGATACAATCTGACAGGCTTTTTCCAGTCCATCTCCTGATGTTATTCAACACTTAAAAAGTTGCCTGTCTCATGAATGACTGCCTTCCATCCTACATCTGTTATGATCTTCAAGAAAGAGGTATGTTTTGTTAGATAATATAACGTAACTGTTTAACCTTGATTTCGATCATCAATTTTCTGTTCACCCCCACCCCCCCCCCCCCCCCCCACTTTTTCAATACCTCCACATTTATTTTCTTCTATGTCCAAGAAATACGACCCAGCCTTCTATATACCCACATCTCGACGACCGGAGTACTATTTTCCAACGTGTTATTCAATGTCCATGTTTCTGCGCTATAAAGTAGTCTCTCTTGGAGATTGTGTAATCAATGGCGATCGTCTTTAAAAAACGAGACAATCTATTGAATCTGATTTTCGTACCAACTAAACAGCGGCTTAGAGGCACATCGTTAAAATAAAATATGTTTGAACGATAAACTTTCACGTGTTAGCGTTAAGAAGATCCCAATAGCATACAGTGCCTTCAGGGATGAAGTGTTATTGATTTCATTGTGCTAGTAGGTCTCAGAGTTAAAGCTGACCAATCCCATTCCTTACCACCTTACAGTAAGCACGATTTCCCTTTACTGCTGCGTGTACTTGTGTGCATAGAGACCGAGGATTCACCCCGTAACCTACACCGCGAGAAACAGACATTCTAACCATTTTGCTAATTTGAATTATGAAACACCCATTCTTTGAATTCACTTTGCGCATAAATCTGAATTTTTCTCCCCTGAATTTCAAGTTCAAATAGTTCATCTCGATCAAACTTTTCAGCAGTCCGCGCGCCATTTCGGCTGGTGTTGTCCACGCGCTGTGTTGTTGCAAGCCAACAAATTCTAGGGTTTGGCGCATTTAAACATACATCCGTGACGCGGGTGCGGAGTTGCGGGTATTGACGGAAGTCAAGGACTGTGATTTACAGTTGCGGTGATTGGCGATTCCGGTAGAAAATTTGGGTGATTTGGGTCCATTTCGTCATAAACGGAATAGCTCCCATTCACGCGACTTTCAGTAGCTTCACGCTACATGCAATGGCAGGACCCGCCCTCCACTCTACCCTTAATGATTTCTTCTTCTCGTGAACTTATTTGAAGCGAAATATATCTCTCTCTCGCATTCCCTGCTTCATAACATTTACACAGATGTTTCTAGTGTTTTCTGTTAAACCAATGTTGTCATCGTATAGTGTTTTCTGTTAAATATATATGGTTAACTGATACAGTTTTCCGTTACATATACATGGTCAACTTATAGTGTTCTCTGTAATATATACATGGTCAACGTATAGAGTTTTATTTTCTTGTGTGAAGTATATGTGGTCCCCTTATTGAGTTTTCTGTTAAATATATATGATCCACTTATAGTGTTTTATGTTAAATATATATGATCCACTTATAGTGTTTTATGTTAAATATATTTGATCCACTTATAGTGTTTTATGTTAAATATATATGATCCACTTATAGTGTTTTATGTTAAATATATATGATCCACTTGTAGTGTTTTATGTTAAATATATATGATCCACTTGTAGTGTTTTATGTTAAATATATACCAAGTGCTAAGTATCCTTCTACACTACAGTGATTTGTTGTTGTCGTTTAGGTTTTATATGTTATTTTGGAAATGGTCGAGTCTTTCAATCCCTTGACGATCCTTCCTGATGGTACTAGTGCAGACTTACACTTTAAAAGTGAGTGAGCTGACCTGGCTATTGCCTTGACTAACGCAAGTACTATTTTGTATTAAAGAACTGAGATACAAACACGACGAAACCCGGTACTAATTCCGGTACTAAAAAATTCCTGCTGAAGTCGGATGTGTAGGACCAAAACGTGCAAATATCGCAGTCAACAGTAAACTACGATACACGTTCCTGCTCTCGCAAAGCCCTTTTCGCGGCTTAGTAGTGAGGGATTGAAAACGGAAGAAGTAGAAGATTCGCGTGTGTGGTAGAACACTCGCTTTCTCCTGCTTAGGTCCGCCGTTCAACTCTCGTATTCAGTACTCTCCAATCGACTAAGCCTTAAATGAGTACCTAGCTAACTTTTAGGGAAGGAAAGGCAGCGAATAAGGGAACTCGCAACCCAGCCTCATAAAACTCCGTCTACTAGTAAAGTCTATGACACTTTATCCCCGACAGCATTGTTTTTTTATGTTAATGAATGTTAATAATCTTTATTATGAAATGAACCTACGAGGGGACGGCGTGGCCTAGTGGTTATGTGACACGGCTCACAACCATAAGGTGCTGGGTTCGATCCCCATCTCAGCACCGGCCGTTACCCCGGGGAAGCAAACCCTTAGAAAATGCAGGAGGAAGCAGACCCTTACATAAAATGCATGCTGAAGTCGGATGCACTGGGCCGACAGGCGCAAAATAAAAACGCAGTGCAATGCACACCGCCTTGGGGATTAGAAAAATAAGGCGAACGCAAAAAAAAAAAAAAAAAAAAAAAAAAAAAAAATGAACCTACGGAAGGCTGTGAATGGGACTACCAGTCTCATATATGGCTACGAAAGCCGTCTCTTTTGCAAGTACATAAGTGTATATATTAACGGCATCTTACAAGGAGACCAATTGTATAAGCCGTCCTATGCCTCGTGAGGGAAAGCAATAACGATGGTAGGGAAAGATGTAGCCGAATGGTTTTGAAGCCTGCCGAGATCGAATTCTCTGTAATGTATAAGTTGTTTTTCGGTTGGGTGTGGAATAAAAAACAACGTCAACACACGATATAGAGACTAGAGTTTCGTAGCAGCCTGTAATATAAAATTAAAAAAACAATCGACTACCCTAGCAATGCGAATAAAATCAACAACAGTATATATACATGTGTGTGTCTTTAGGCAAATGTACAGGCAGAAGTGCGCTCAAGGTGAGAATTGGTACTTGACTCACTATTAAGACAGACACGAAAGGATTAATTCTAGCACCAGGCAGTCTCTTACACTTGATTCCCGCCGGCAGGGTCTGTTTATGGGAATATCTTAACTGTTTGTGTAATTAAAGGCTTTACATTGAAACGTGCCCGTCTCTTCAAATAGATAGGCCCTAAACGTCTTGATCTTATCAGTTTTTCTAAACTTGTATAATACCCCACGTCTTATTTTGTGCTCGTCCTGTCAACCTTCTCTTGTTCCCTTTCCCGACGACCGTGACAATAAATCATACGTCACAACCAGATTCGATCATGTAACAATAGGACGATAACACGTGACCTTTTCCAATTGATCATTACCAAATGTCACCAACATACCGGCTCGAACACTTAACTTAAACCCGCGACTGCTCTGTATCATCTTCCTTGCGCGTGCTGGTGGCCAAAAACATGTCTCCGTGAAAATTGATAAAGTGCCGATATAAAATCACATCCGCTTTTGTGACTGTGCCGGCAGAGAAAACAAAAGGATACGTTTTAGTAACGATCAGCATGCTAACACGACAGTGCAATCTGGCGATCAGACCTCAAACAATGGGAATATAGAAAGTAGGATGCGAGATAGCGGAACGAGGCTTTTAATTTCAAAGCTATTCACTAATCAATTGTTACCAAAAACTATAACTCGGAAACACCACACTGAGACCGAAACTGTATCTCCTGGCGTAGAGTTACCTACAGTCATATATTATGTTTTTTCTTTAAGCGGGCTCTTCGTAACAGGTGTTGAAAATAAGCACGGTTTTTGGCATTGTTTTATCGACTTCATGCGCTCGGTTTGAGCCAACGTGTAATCCTCACGGTTGCTTGTATGCTCCTGTTAAACATTGAAGGCGAGTCACGCAATATATTTCACAGTGATGTCATGTACAATGCTGTATGACAGCTGTTCTCATCTTTATGAGCATTAACTGCATCCTGAGAGGAGCGGGTGTTCGGCCTGTTGGGATTCCGGTCTGATGAGCGAGAGAAAGCTGGTTCAAAAACTCATACGGAATAGATTTTTCAAAAGAAAAGACCATAAACACTTTGCTTTCACACTGCATGGCGACTGTACGGGTAAGCGGTCATCCTTCAGCAAATAAATCCTTCTAGTTGAACTCGTAGGGCCAATATATATTTGGGTAACTCTATCCTGAGGGAGATGGAGGGTTGGGGAGGATATTGGTTTAAATACCGCTTGTCTGACCAAGAGGACACCATCTGTTAGTATCTATATATTTGCATCATCATCACGAGGTTGGTCAGTCCGGAGACGGGTGTTGAAGTCGTCTGATCATGCCCAGCGACTGCTCTGTGTTAGTCAGATGGAAACGTGTTGAAGTCTTCTGATCATGTCACGCCATTATCCTCTGTTAGTCAGTTTATTGACCTACTCGTCTGTTCATATCATGACACTGACCGCTGAGCATTTGCTGCAAAACTGCCCGACATACGAGGATCAGAGAGAGCAGATGTGACCATCACCCGTGGCAACACTAGACAAGCTCTATGGCAGTGTCGACAGCATCAGGATGACCGCTGCCTTTTTCGAAAAAATAATGGTTACTGTCTGACTGCGTACGATGAAGAAGAAGAAGATATCATGACACGGTCTTTTATTCTCGACAGAACTCTTTAGCTCAGTGTAAGTTTGCACCCAGATGTTCTTCCACACTTGTGTGACACCCTTGTTTATTAGAAGTTATCTTCTTCTTTTCCCCTGATTTGCCTTTGAGCATATACTGTGACTGAACCAAGACAATCTCCCTTTTAGAATACTGTTTTACATTATGTGTCTATGTGTCCTCATATTATTAAGCACATCCCATTTTGGTATTTTTGTTTGTCCAGGTCACTCGTTGCATCACGCAACAGTGCCCCTTTTCAAATATCTTTACACTATTTTCATCTATTCTGTTTACAGCCTATCTTTCACAGCCGCACAATGCTGTGGTCCATCTATGCGCAGTGATTATTATTTTCTACAGCTCAATATTGATGTTGCTTGATGCGAGAAGTTTTTGTTTCTAGCGGAATCTCTTTCCCACTACTGCCATCATAGCTTTGATTTCAACTTTACAATGGGATTTCTCCGTAATCATTTGAAACAAATAGCCACACTTATGCAATTGTTCTATGTCCTATCATTTGTGCAGCATAAATTTTGTGTAATGTTTGGAGTTTTAATACAAAACTTTCCTGAACTTGCTGCTTGACAAATGATGGTCAGGGCCATCAAACAATAGAATATATTCTCCACGTCTGTAGATCTGAGGAGAAGCCAAGTAGACTGCCACGCAAAATAATGGGTTAACTGTATGAAACGAGAGGTAGACCAACGAGATAAACATGAGGTTGACTGCTGAGATAAACATAAGGTTGACAGCTGAGATAAACATAAGGTTGACTGCTGAGATAAACGTAAGGTTGACCGCTGAGAGAAACATAAGGTTGATCTACAAGATAAACATAAGGTTGACTGCTGAGATAAACATACGGTTGACCGCTGAGATAAACATAAGGTTGACCTACAAGATAAACATAAAGTTGACCTACAAGATAAACATAAGGTTAACCAACGAGATAAACAAAAGGTTGACCGCTGAGATAAACATAAGGTTGACCTACAAGATAAACATACGGTTGACCGCTGAGATAAACATACGGTTGACCTACAAGATAAACATGAGTTTGACCGCTGAGATAAAAAAAAAAAAAGGCAGACCACTATTTAGAGCGAAGAACTGAACAGAAAAAAAGTATATATGCACTCCTCTTATGATCAATCACGGGGTTTGCAGCATCATCCTTTAAAGTAAAGTAGTACAACAACCACCAAATCAAGTGCCCACATCTACTTTGACACAGACGTCCTGCATGAAGGTGGTCGACAGCGGTACTAAAGTATTTGAAAGAGAAGGCTGTGAAATTGAATATTCATTTAATAATAAATATTGAATTTACCTAAGTATCCGAACCCTGGCCCCATCATATCAGGGCTGTCGCCAAGGTCTTCACCTGGTCGGAGTGCACGCATGCGCCGAGGGTTGCGGAAGAAGTGTCTTCTAGCCCCAAGGGCACTCAATTGTTTCATGCGTCGCTCTTTAGACCTCCGGTTTTGAAACCACACCTGCAGATATAACAATGCGATATCTGGTGAGATAATGAGAATGTGTTATCACACATGAAGAAATTAAGCTTATTTAGTACATAACAAAAATAGCAGTTCATTTTAATTAGGGACAACATTGTTTCTTTTCCCTTCTACTTTGATTCTAAGACACAGCTCGTTGTTCTGCGTTTTACACCCTAATGCCAATGCATCCGCCTTCAGCACAAATATGTATGGATTTACTTCCCATATGGTCATTGACTTGATGAACTCTAGCATATGCATGTCTGGGCTGTAAGTCGTAGCCTTACCTGCTTTGAAAAGGAGCACACAGGGGATGGTATGAAATGGGGACGATTCTAGCCAAGCAGGTTGGATGTGGTCTGCTGATGCAGCGAGGGGATGATAAGAGATGTAGAAGATGCTGCACTACATGTCACATGAGAATCTGCACATTCAATATGACATTCATAGCTCCGTGTCACGTGACGGTCTGCACATTCAATATGACATTCATAGCTCCGTGTCACGTGACGGTCTGCATATTCAATATGACATTCATAGCTCCGTGTCACGTGACGGTCTGCACATTCAATATGACATTCATAGCTCCGTGTCACGTGACGGTCTGCACATTCAATATGACATTCACATAGCTCCGTGTCACGTGACGGTCTGCACATTCAATATGACATTCACATAGCTCCGTGTCACGTGACGGTCTGCACATTCAATATGATATTCAAAGCTTCATGCCACTTGATGGTCTATACTTTGAAAAAGTAATTCTTAACTGCATCCCCATATTTCCTGATCATATAGTAGGACTAAATTAACATTTACGTTAAAACACTTTTTTTTAAAAACAAAATTGACATATTGATGGGAGACACAATTGAAGAAAACAAATATATAGAAAAACAAGTTATAGGCAATTGTATATAAATCGTAGATAATTCTGTAAAGTATATTCCTTAGTATATGTCTTGTAGTCTGCTCAGACATTATACAGACAGTCAAACGAGTAAAATAGCTCAGCCAGCAGTGCGTTCATCTGCTGATTTCATTTTAATGCCTGTACCAGGCCCTACATACATGAAACAAAAACATTAGGCATTCCAGCTTTTGCTTTTCATTCCGAGGCGTTAACAAAAATAAAGACAGAGAGAGAGACATAGTTTAATGGCAGTGCTAGGAGGAACGTCGGAACAAAACGTAGAACATCAATCAAGATCACTGTCAACGAGAGAACAATAGAGATCCAAACATAAACAGAAATACCGTGAAAGCGATAACAGCGGTTTCGACTAGAGGTGGACAAAAAACAAGCACGTTTCAGAACATAAATCTCAAATTAAACATTGAGAGATCAGCAGTAAAAGCGTTGTACAAGCCTACGTTTACACGGACATACAAACACGCACACGTGCACGTAAAACGTGCACATGTAAAGAAACACGTTGACGCAAACAAACAAAACAAATGTTTGCTAATCTACGCACGTCTGTGCATACATCAAGCCACGCTGAGGCGAAAACGCCAATTTCTTCTTCTTCTTCTGCGTACACAGTCAGACAGTAACCTTTATTTTCTCGAAAAAAGCGGCGGTCATCCTGAGACTCTCGCCACTACCATAGAGCTTGTCTTGCAGTTCCACTGGCAATGGCCACATCTGCTCTCTCTGATCCTCGTATGTCGGGCAGTTCTGCAGCAGATGTTCAGTGGTCATTTTACCAGTACCGCACGGGCATTCGTCGGTACACCCTATCTTCAATTTGTTGAATAGGTGGTACCTCAGTCTGTTGTGGCCAGTGCGAAGTCTGAAGACGACGACCTGCTCTCTTCGGTTCAACTGGTAATAGGCATCGTTTTTGGTGTAACCAGTATGTTCGGTTTCCCATTTGGACATGTATCTGGCTTTGATAAGCCGTTTTGACTCTTCGTACGTCATACTGGTATCTGTTTGTGGTAGCCTTGCACCTTCTTTTGCCAGTCTGTCTGCCTCCTCGTTGCCTTGGATGTTGCAGTGTGACGGAACCCACTGTACCACTACCCTTTTTGGTGCGGACTGCTGGCACAGTTTGCAGAGTGCTGCTCTTAAGTCATTAAGCTCAGTGTTTTTCTGGCTTTTTAGCGCTGTGACTACTTCGAGAGCATCTGTCAGCAGGACTATATGGCTCTCATTTTCACTGTGTGTTACCATTTCTTCCACTGCCGCCCTCAGTGCCTCTGCCTCTGCTCTGAAATTGCTTGTGTACTTACCAGTAGCGAATGACAGTGTTATATTTCTGCCATTTGGTAGGTTCAGGGATGCTCCTGCCCCTCCGTTCTGTGTAGTGTTTGTTACAGAACCATCGGTGTATGCATGGGTCCAGTCCATGCTTGGGTAGCTTTTCGTTATGAAGCTTAGGGTAGTGTCTCTCCTTTCTTTTTCACTCTGGCAGTTTTTGTTTGCAATACCTGGTATATTTTCTACCACCTCTGGAAATATATCCTGCCTCCAAGTAGGTTTTCGTACAGTAGTGATGGGTTTTGGTGTTGTTAGTGCGTTTATGGGATCTTCGTGCATCTTTGCTTTGGCTATTTCTGCAAAGTTTCTCCGCTTTAGTTTCCCATTTCCCAAATTGTTTAGTCTCTGGTACATTGGATGGTCCGTCAGTCTTCTGAGTTTCTCTGACTGCAGCTGGGCTCTGCAGTCTCTTCTATCGGTCATGGATTGCAGTTTTGTAATCTTTTCAAGTTCTACAATTGGCGTTGACTTCATGCCACCTGTTATAATTCTCATGGCTTGGTTTTGAAGTTTGTTAACTTTATCGAAGTTCGCCTTCGCTGCGGTTGTCCATGCCGCAATGCCATACTCGAGAACTGGTCTCACTCTTCCAGTGTACAGTTTCTTTAGTATGCCTTCGTCTGCTCCCCAGCTTGTGCCAGCAAGTTTCCTCATGATCGCCATTCTTTCTCTGGCTTTCATTCGGTTTCTCTCAATCTGACTTTTCCATGTCATGCGCCGATCAAATGTGACTCCCAGATAGGTTGGGTTGTCGTTTGGCTGCAGGATTTTGCCATTTAGACTTAATTTGGTACTTTGGGGTTTTAATGAGAGCGAGAATATTGTGCACGTGGTTTTCTCCTCGTTTATTTTGACCAGCCATGAGTTCGCCCACTCTTCCAGCGATGTTAGGGCCGTCTGCATCCGATTTCTTGCTATTGTGAGATTCTTTTCAGAGGTCCACATAGCCAGATCGTCTGCAAACATTGAGCTATGGACTCTTCTTGGTATATTCTCTGTAATATCGTTTATATATACCAGGAAGAGTGTGGGTGACAATACTCCCCCTTGGGGTACTCCCTGCTCGAGTGTCACCTTTTTGCTCATCTGCCCTTGTACTTGGACTCTGGCCGTTCTTTGTTTGAGGTAGTGGTTGATCCACTTGTACATTTTCCCACAGACATCACTTCTTCTTAGCTTGACTCTAAGTCCATCCTTCCAGACTTTGTCAAATGCCTTTTCCAGATCCACCCAAACAGCTACTGTGTGTTTCTGTGCCTGGTAGGCATCTTCTATCTCCTGGGCTATGAGGATGACCTGGTCCTCAGTGGATCTGTGCTGTCTAAAGCCGGCTTGCTGTGGAATTAGTATTCGTTTTTCTTCCAGATGCCACATCAGTCTGGTGTTTATTATCCGTTCCATCAGCTTGCCAACACAGCTCAGTAGGCTTATGGGCCTGTATCCATTTGGATCTGTTTTGTCCTTCCCTGTTTTTGGTACTGGTACCAGTATTGCATCTTTCCATTCCTGGGGTACAATACCCCTTTTCCAGCTTTGGTTCAGGACTGATAGTAGTTTCTTCTTCGCTGTTTGGCCCAGCCCTATCAGCATTTCGTTTGTTATCCCGTCTTTTCCGGGAGATTTCCTTTTCTTTAGTGTACTCATAGCCTCTTCCATTTCGCGCATTGTTAGTTTGGCCATCATGTGCTCTTCAGGAGCCGTATTTATGTTTTCGTGTCCCTTTAGCTCTTCGCTAATGTATGTATGCTTATCTGCAGGGACCTCGATGTGGTTTGCTCTGGCATAGTGATCGACAAAGGCGTTTGCGGCTTTCTTACCTGTGATCAAGTTCTCGCCCTGCTTGATGGTAATTTGTTTATTTGACGGGGTTTCGTCGTTCAAAACGCCAATTTAAACACTGAGAGATCAGCCATGGAAAAGCAGTGCACATTCATGCATGTGTGTTTCATACCAAAGAGCACACTTGCACGCGCGAAATGTATAAAAATAATGCACATAACACAAATATTTACCAAAATAACATACATCTGCATGCGTATAAAAACATACTGCTGAATATACATCTAAAACAAAAATTTAAATATCAGCCGGAACGGCTAAGTAGACACACATGCATACAGAGGTACTTACACGTACACAAAATACGCATTACCCACACACACATACTAAAAACGCTTTTCAATTTACACACAAGAAACACATGTTGGGCGATATAAATGTAAATTAGATATCAACAGATCAGCAATGACAGCGAAGCCCGCACACAAACAAGTTCTGAAACACACACAAGTACGTAGTAAAAATCAAACAAACAGAAACAATTTCACAGCAAAAACATTACACAAAAGTTACATGTTGAGGAACATAAATGTCAAATTAAGCGTTCACGGATCAGCTGAAAAAGCCATGGGACCCTAATTTGAATTCTCGGAGTCCTGGTCTTCGAACAGGCAAGTTAATGTCTCTTGCCAGGTAGCCGACGGCTATCGGTTATCCGTAGAAGGTATTTTTATCAACTTTCTGCGGCTTACTAGGCGTTAGGGTAGGTTCAAATAGTTTGGGTAGATTTTTAACTAGTATTTTTTAATGTTTTTTGGGCAGCGGCCGTTATGCCTACTCTTTTCGATTTCCAAGAGATTTTTAACCTGCTCAACACTGAAGACGGCAGTTCGATCTCACTACCCAGAGATCAAGGGAATTTTTACCAGAAGATCCAAGTGAAAAAAAAAATCTCTATCTCCACCGTAATTCGAACCCGTGCCCTCAGGCAAACGAGGCAGACACCCTACCTCGAGACCACTGAGTCCTACTCTCGCAAAAATTTTTAAAAACACGTACAGACAAACTCACTAAATAAAAGCAACAACAAAAAAACCGCGGTATAAACTTCTTGATAGCAACAAAATAAAAGATGGGACTATTGGTACTCATAATCAGCATACATGGGACCTATTGCTACCCTGAAAAAGCATACATGGGACCTATTGCTACTCATAATCAGCATACATATTGTCAAATCACCAGACTGTATTTAGCAGCGAAAATTCTATCTATTGGTCCATTAGTATCGCTAACTTCAGGGGATAATATCGAGTCTGCAACATTTGTACGGCTATCAAAGAAGACACGAAGAAACACGGCGAGGTATGGATGGAGACTTAGAATCTATGGCATCGTATGTAATTGCTAGATGTGATGAATATTGATTGATTTGATTTGACTTTTCACTACAAGTGAATCAGTTTATCCCTATTACCATTATGTCGCTGGACGTCTGCCTCCGAGAATTTGTAGTTTCAATAGACATTATTTGATACGAGAAAGATGTTAGAAACACGCTCAGTTCTCTGTAAGTAATTTCTTATATTGATGAATGTAAAATAAATTACGTT